>JAXGGA010000180.1:0-297459 GCA_038373865.1 Uloborus plumipes
TTTTGATTTTGCAAATGCAGAGAGAGGTAAAGCAGATACTGCCGTTTACCTGCCTTTTTCACTCTAATTGTCATGCGGAATTGACTGGCAGTCGGCAGTAACTGCACAGTATGCTACTAAATGTCCAGTATTTACATATTCGACAACATGCGGAGTAGATATGTTATTACGAAATTGAAAAAAAATATTGAAAAAAAAATGTTATTATTGCATTGTGAATGATATGTTTTATTTAAAACTATACATAAATACCGTGTATCCACTTGATATAGATTTAATATAAACGAACGCGAAATATAATTAAAAAATATAAGGAAACTATTGTATTATGCAAAATATGAAGCAAAACTTGATGATTCTTCAGTCATTTTTACTTCCTTTTACTTAGTAAAGGAAGTATTGTGATCACAAAGAAAATTTCACTCAAAATTCGGTCTAAATTTTGATTTTGCTCACCCCCGAATGAATGTTGAGTAGTTTTTTCGACCTATCAGTACGTGCATATGTACCTACTAACATATAAACAGCCGAAATATCCTTTTCGACTATGCCCCAGTTAATTACGACGAGTTTTCTCGTGACGTCTGTATGTGCGTATGTATGTTTGTATGTGTGTGCGTATGTATGTCGCATAACTCAAAAACTTTTTGCTGTAGAAGCTTCTAGTTTGGTATGTAGGCTCTGAGGGTGGTCTAGTTGTGCACCTACCCTTGTGGTTGCATTCGAATGTTCCCAAGGGGGTCTTTTACCCCTTTGTGGGGTAAATCAATGTTAATTTCAATGCAGATTGAGTGATATGATTTGATGCAACTACTTGGCGATATATCGCAACTTTTGGTCGCCAAGTGTTTGCCGCCAAGTTGGCGACAAATTTGGCGAAAGAATGACTTTTTTTTAAATTTGGATTCAATTTGGCGCTATTGGGCACATTTTGCGAAAAATTCAAAGGATCATGTTAACCCTACACTGCATGGTGTTGCCAATTGGATACATGGACAATTTGTCCTCCTTATGAATAGCAGAATGTAGTCATAAGGCAACTCAATGCATAAAAAGCAAGTATTGGGTATATTTAAAGCAATTATCACCATTTATCCTCCATACATGGCAGCACTGGTCTGTTACATGCTCTTAAATGAATCCATATGGATAGTTTTTGAACTCACTCAAACTACCATGTTTTGAAATTATTTTTTACAATGAAATATTTTTCTTCGCCTTTTAAAAAAATAACATGAATAAAATAAACATTTATCTTTCGTTTAAGATGCGTTTTACATCAAAATAATTACTTGGAAAAAATCTAGGACATAATACACATCTGTAGCCATTTGGCAACATTATGCAGTAAGCACCCAGAGAACACTTCGATTCATCTCTATAGTTCATGAAGTATGTGCTAACTTCTTTCTCTTTTTGGAAGGTATAATATAATCATGCGGACCCAAAAGTGGTACTTTCGGCTGTTCTACCGTTTATAAGACCTCACAATTATCAATGCTTAGTTGATGTTCAACAGAGTGAACAAACAAAAGATCAATAGGGAAAAGCCTTTAAAACGTGTTCATTTTAGATTTCAGTAAGCAAACGTTGTGCTTACACAGACAAGTAAAGTCATTAATAATTTTAAAATATAGTTTTGAAAAAAAACTAAAAAATACATTGGAATGCGCTGTGATCATCACGGGTTTCCCTCTGATTTTCAAAACTACTGAATATCCGCACTTAAGTTTACATGTACTTATAATACATCAATATGCAATACAGTTTAGCCTTTAGTATTAAAAATAATATTAAATATATTACTTTCATATTTGCAAAGAACGTAAATTTTAATCTTTTATTCAGAGTTACATACATACATACAAACAAACCCACATGTTTGTTTGTATGTAACAACCCCCCCCCCCCCCCAACTAATTTCAAGACTATCATTTACAATCATTTTTATCTGTTGTATGCATGGTGTAGCCATTTGGCAACAAAACTATTTTTAATTAGAAAGGGATGAAAATTTAGAGTTAAATTTTTTTTAATATTTTTCCATGTTTTCTTATTACATTGACAAACACATATTTTTTTCTACGAAAAATAAAAAATCATGCAGTGTAGGGTTAAGCTTTCCTCACTACTTTAAAGGCGAGGCGCGTTGGCGGCGAGTGTTTGCTTACACTATCCTCGCTACTTTAAAAGCGATCCGTCTTGGCGGTGAGTAGTTTGTTTAAACTTTTCTCACTACTTTAAAGACGAGCCGCCTTGGCGGTGAGAAGTTTGTTCAAACTTTTCTCACTACTTTAAAAGCGAGTCGTCTTGGCGGCGAGTAGTTTTTTAAAACTTTCCTCACTACTTTGAAGCCCGTGCAACGCCGAGCCATCAGCTAGTCATGTATATAATATTGGTGAAATGTTTAATGACTATCATTTACGTAGAAATTTATTGAAATGATATCTGAAGCAAAAAAGCTTTAAAATTTAAGCTAAGAATAAGTAAAAGTTTAAACTATGAGTACATACAGAAACATTTTTCTGTCAATTGTTCAAAGAGTACTTCTTTTGAAAAAAAATACACAGTGCAGAAATAAAACACAATATGATAAGTGTTTCTTTTCATATGTAGCACTACTCCTGTACAATGAAATATAGACTTTAAAAATTATATTTGAATGTATTTAACATGTTTTTAAAGAAATGATGCGTGGAACAACTTTGATTTTCTTGTATTGAAGAAGTGTTGTATTACATAAAAATTAGCTAACATGCTATGTAACTGTAATGCCCGGTCCGGATAGCCGATATCCGGCAGGTGATGAGCCACCACATATCCAATATCCGGCAAAACCACTATCCGTTCCATCCCTACTCTATTTCAAACCAAAGAATGGTATTTTTTAATTATGCATATATCTGAGTAACAGAGTATGACATTAGAATATACAACATTTTTTAAATTGTGCAATAAAAGTGAAAAATTCTTTATAATGTCATAGGATAAGGATTTGCGGGATGAACCGAAACGCTTTGATCTGTTGTTCCAATTCAAACTTATTTACTGAAAACTGTTTGAAAAATCAAAATTCTAAACCCAAATCGTCTAGTCAAGACAGGACAAGGATTTATTATTGTTTACCATTTCTGGTGAGCAACTAGATCTTAGAAAGACAGAAAGTTCCAGATTAAAAAATATTTTTGCTCCAGAAGACTTCTTTTTATTTAAAATACACAGGGGAAAAGTTATACAGACTTATGTAGTAAAAGTCAAGTACATATAAACAACGGTGAATGTGTGGTAATATCTTACAGCACGATCTCCGAAACTCAGATATTTCAAGAAACTAAAGAAAAGGCACCGCTCATCCCAAATAATGTTAATAAAAAAATTAAACCAAGCCACAAGTGCTCGTTTTAAGAACAAGATCATTTTTCTGGATGAAATGAGTGACTTCAATTTATATTAAATCTTGGTTTTTTTAATTCAAATGCATTTCCTTAAAACTAATTTTAATTTTTCAAACGTTAAAATTATATTTTTGAATTTTGACAAGTCATAAACTTATTGGTATAGAAAATACACTTTTTTTTTTTTGACACACATTATCTGTTCTTATTCTCTCCCATCATTATTACTTATATTTGTGAGACCCATTAAAAGCTAAATTGAAAAAAAAAAAAAGATTTTAACATGTGTTCTGATCGACACCTATCAGGGGGGTGAATCGGAACATGTCTTAATCATTATATACAGGTAGTTATCAAAATAATGGAAACACTTGAGGTTCATAAGAAAAATCTACCGTTCATCGCAAAATAAGCAATCAATTGTTCTTTAACTTTAGTCATACAAAATATAGACTTCATCGGACATTTCTACATTGTAATTAAATCACTCATGCATTTGGGGGACGACAAAAAGGGGGTCGGAAGAAAAACCGCTTTTTGACCATAACTCTTCGAAAATAGCTCGGAATAAGCTATAAATTTCAGCAATTAATTAACATACTATGTATAATTACTGTACAAATTTTTATGAACGTACCACTCTTACTTCCGAAGATATGAAACATTTTTTTAAAAACGGCAATTTTATTTGAAGGGTTTTTGCTCATAACACGTAGAGTTTTTGATCAAACCAAATCAAAACTTCAGGAAAAATGACAAAATAAAAGAGAAAGAACATACTAAAACGGTAAATAAAAACATTAAAAATCCGATAAGATATGAACGTTAAAAGGAAATAGTTTTTCACGGCGCATGCGCAAACGTCAGAAATTTATAACTACAAAAATATTGTACCCTGATTTATACTACATCTTATAAAAAAAGTTTCAATCGAACATCATGAAAATTGAAAAAGATATCAGCGATTTAGTGAGCTGTATTTCATTCATTTGCAGACAATACATAAATAATGAGGGCCTGTCCACAAAGAGCTATTTTTAAATTAAAGGTTATTGTGTCATCGTTCAAAACCAATGTTTCAGGGGGTGTCCGGATACTTTTAGCCACCTACGTATCAGGTTTTTTTGGCCGAATAGGCGAAATGTGACTTCTATGCCGAATATGAATTTTCAAACTGTATACAATTTAACATTAAAAAAAATGCTCGATTGTCACCCACCTTTGTGGACAACCCCTCGCCATTTATGTATTGTTTGCGAATAAATGAAATACAGCTCACTAGATCAATGATATCTTTTTCAATTTTCATGATATTCAACTGAAACTTTTTTTATAAGATGCAGTATAAATCAGGTTACAATATTTTTGTAGTTATAAATTTCTGTCGTTTTTGCGCATGCGATGTGAAAAATTATTTCCTTTTAACGTTCATATCTCATCGTAAATTTTATTATTTTCATTTACCGTTTTAGTATGTTCTTTCTCTTGTATTTTGTCATCTTTTCTGAAGTTTTGATAAGGTTTGATCAAAAACTCTACGTGTTATGAGCAAAAACCCTTCAAATAAAATTGCTGTCTTTAAAAAAATGATTCATATCTTCGGAAGTAAGAGTGGTACGTTCATAAAAATGTGTACAGTAATTATACATAGTATGCTAATTAATTTCTGAAATTTATAGCTTATTCCGAGCTATTTTCGAAGAGTTATGGTCAAAATGCGGTTTTTCTTCCAACCCCCTTTTTGTCGTCTCGCAAATGCATGAGTGATTTAATTTCAATGTGGAAATGTCCGGAGAAGTCTATATTTTGTATGACTAAAGTTAAAGAACAATTGATCGCTTATTTTGCGATGAACGGTAGATTTTTCTTATGAACCTCAAGTGTTTCCATCATTTTGATAACTACCTGTATACAAATAATAACTGCTCAACATGTTTTTGCTTGAAATATGAAAAGCAAAGCAAGGCACTGAAATTTTTTGACCAAAACATCAAATAAAAAAAAATCTTTTAATTACTTTTTTTACAATCAAAGCTGAAAAGTGTACCGATTCACCCTGTTTTATGGTACTGATGTAAACACAAGAACAACTACGCAGGGTAACTTTTTGTCTTCAGAAAAACCCTAAAGTCATTGACAACATTTTACTTTTCAACATTTTGACTTGAAAACAATTTAAATTTCTACTTGTGCATGTTTTGCTTAGGTAGATTCAGCAATGTTTTCATAGCATGTTTTTCAAACCTCACTCTGCAGCATTATAATTTAATTAGATGTCTACAGCAATCATTAGATTATTGACTGTGACATCAAGATGACATCTCATTGAAACTGAGAGTGCAAACATACTTAGCACACAAGCTTAAGTAAATTTAGCACACAAGCGAAAGACTGAAGCAATCGTACAGTTCAACTCCTAAGTTAAAGACTAAGCTTGGGAATAAGCAGTAAGTTACTGACCTGAAACCAGGGCCAAGGCAGAACTACATGCAATATACTACTAGCCCAGTTATTGAAATGACATCAGACTCCAGCTCGGTTTTGGTCAATTCCAGATCAACAAGCCAATAATAAGGACGAAACCCCAGCTTTGCCCTGGCTTTCAGGCAAAAATTTGCTGCTTAAACTATATTCATGTTGCTTGAAAAGGCTGATTTCAGGTCTTTTAGTGAATCAGGTAGATTCCTATAGTTTCTGTTATTGATGTAACACCATAAGGTGAAGCTGTAAGGCATTGGTACGGAATGAAACCAGTGAATTTCTCTGTATCCAGAAAGACAAAATATCACAGGTGAAAGTCGACAGTCCCCAATTTTGGTCTTTTAGAGCAACATTTATACAAATACGATGACCAGCAACAGACTCCGGGCCCAACAGGGCCGGTCCCGGTCAAACCACAGACCCCAATGAAGATCAATGGCCTCTCAAAACCATCTACTCCCTTGCTCCCCACCCCCTCCTCCGGCAAACCATTCCAAGTTCCCACCACTACGTTAAAATAGTAATTACTTCGAATTTCCAGGTTAGCCCGAGATTCAAACAACTTATAACAATGACCCGCCCCCCGTCCTGACTGTCTGTGCAAAAATTTAACCCCATAACATCTTTCCCTTTGATAAATCCAAACAACTGAATCATGTCCAGGGACGTAACTAGACTAGTTATGAACAGGGGCAAGACTTCGCTTCGGCGCCCCCCCCCCCTTATTAAAATAAAATATTTATCAAAAAAAAAAAATGAAATGCCAACGACTGGACCGTAGGAAAAAAAAGAAAAGAAATGAAGGGCCAGGGGGAAAAAAGATGAAAGTCACTTTTTCATCAATTTTGAGATATTAGCGCTATTTAGGGGCTATGAAGGACTAGTATCATCTGGTAGAACAACAAGGGGGGAAAAAGATGAGAAGCGACCGAAATTTGCATGAAAACTCGAAAAACTATATAAGGAGCTACGAGAAATCAAACTTGGTTCTTCGTTTTTCTCGAAAACGCCTTTTGGTTACTTTCATCTTTTTTCCCCCTGGCCCTTCAAATGCTTCCGATTGTTTTAAAAAAAATCATAAATTAACTAAATACCAAATGAGTAACTGTTTCCCTTTTCATATTGAATATTATATTTAATACGTTTGAAAACTACTTAAAATGAAAGAAATTTTAAAAGCTCTAAATATTTTGTAAATTAAAAATACTTTCATGAATTTAATTAAAAAAAATCTTATGTAAAAAAATCTAAATTTTACATTTAAACTATCCAATATTCAGCATTAAAAGAAGTGTACAGTGAAATTTTAAGAAACTTAGAAATCCTAAACTTTACTGTGCAAGAAAAGGAACAAGAGCATTTTTTTTAAATGTGAATTATTGAATAAATGTTTATAAATTAGCATTTGTTTATTAAATAATTTACGAAACATCACATATTGTGGCTGAAAAAATTCTGTACAATTTATTTATTTAAAACCAGAATGTAAATTTGAAAATTAGTACCTTTTATTAACGCGATAATTTCCAGGAACAAAAAATTTCTCCTCTTAACCATTCACTGCACGATTTTTTATATTTTAATGAAAAAAATCATTTGTTACCTTTTAAATAGCCCTGAGTTCAGGAAAAATAAAGAAAAAAATTAATCTTAAAAATGTGCACCAAAAATGATGTTTTAATTGTTTGTTCTATATATGGCACAAAGCACATAGCATATGCTTTTTATACCGATAAGTGTAGTAATCTACAATGTGTTTTGTGCCATAAGTGGTATAAACAGACTTTCCACTAAGTGTATTTAAACATTTTTAGAACAAAGGAAATAATGACTAAGCACACTTCTAACGGAAATGCAGACACTCTTTCTTTAAAAAGCAAGAACTGTAATACCTAGACTAGTGCAACTAACTAGTGCATAAACATCACACTAAACTGTTATAGCAATGTTCCAGAAGGGGCACAAAGCTCAGTTTAACTGTATTTAAAAATCATAGGAATATATGAGGGTTTATTTGGTTTGTGCCAGATCTGGCACACCGTGCAGTGAAGGGTTAAAAAATTTCCCACGCCTTTTCCACATTAAAAGACATTTCTTTAACTTTCTGCCTGTGCTTGCATTGAGCTTTTTTTTTTGGGGGGGGGGGAGAGCTGGCTTTTAGTTATTTATTTCTTTTTTTTTTAAATAGTGAAAAAAAAATTATGCAGTTACTTATCTAGTTCAGGGCCCCTAAAATCTGGCGCCCGGGGCACTAGCCCCGTCTGCCCCCCTCTAGTTACGTCCCTGATCATGTCCCCCCTGTTCTCCCTTGCTCAAGACTATACACGCTGAGCATTCCAAGTCTGGAATAATAGTCTAAATTAGAAAATCCTTTCACTAACCCTGCAGCCCTCTTTTGTACCCCCTCCAATAAATTAATATCTTTCTTAAGACAAGGAGACCAAAACTGAACAGCACACTCCAAACGAGGTCCTACCAAACTTCTATATAATGGCAGAAGAACCTTCTTAAATTTGTTTGAAATAGATCTATTTATAAACCCAAGCATCCTACTGGCTTTGTTACCAGCTATGCTGCACTGTTGACTAAACCTGAAGTCTAGATTTATCAAGACACCTAGATCCATAACATTCTCTGCCTTACCAATGACTGAACCCTGTAAATAATAGCTTGCATGCCTATTTCCAAGACCTAAATGCCGCACTAGACATTTCCCAACATTTACTGCCATGCCCCACCCGTCCGCCCACCTAGTAATATGATCCAAATCCTCCTGCAGCTGATCTGCCTGTTCATCATTTTCTACAACACCATAACTTTGACGCCATCAGCAAAACAATTCATATTTCCAGAAACATTTTCATAAATATCATTCATAAAAATAATAAACAAAAGAATTTGTATATTCATGAGTAAATATACATTTAAAATAGTTTTTTTTCTGGTATTAATATATAAAATGAAAATGAACAAAGAGAAATTAATGAAACAAAGAAATACCTTATCAATATGAAAAACAAGATCTAATTCACAAACATTCTTGAAACACTTGTCCAACGTTTCAACGAAAACCTGCATTAAAGTAAAAAATCCATTACTTGGTTACAGTAACACAGTAAAATCCACAACTTTATTATGTATTTTAAAACTAGAGAGCATTTTTTAGATATTTTGCACATAAAAAAGAACACATATGCAGAAAAGAAATCCGACCCCTGCAAAATTTTGGTTAACTCCTTGTCTATGAAGTACAAACAAGATGTCTACAGCCTTTTACTCTAAAATAAAAAAAGCCCTTAAATCTATAAACATTTTATTTTCTTTCAGAAAATCAATAAATAAGAGAAAAGGCACACAGATATAATGTAATTATGCTATTAAAGATATATTTCACACCGAGAATGAAAGGGGCACTTTTTTTAATCAATGTTAATTTAATGCTAATCCAATTTTAAAAGTGCCCATTAGGAGCAAAAAATCAACTTTTGAATTTCTTTTGCGGCACCTTCCTTATATGTGCCATTGGGATAGAAAACATGTTTTGCAAAGTTTTAGCTCAATCAGGTAATATTAACACGTGCTTCAAAGAGGGTAAAGTTACGAAAAACAGTGATTTTCAGCCAAAAGTAGTTTTTCCTCTGTAAAACCAAAACTATTCATCTTAAAAACTTTATTTTGGTCTCATTTTGTCGTATATTTTATTCTCGCTAAGTGCTATCTCATTCATTTTTACTAACATGTATAGAGTATTTATTTGGAATTTTTCAGGTTTAATTGTAGAGAATATCAAAAAATAAGGAATTTTCAAGCAAAAACCTAAAAGCATTACAATATTAAATTACATTTATTTGCTTATTGCTGGATTTACTTCGTCAATTAAAAAAGGGGTTGTGTGGCATTACTTTAAAAACATAGGAAACAAATTCTTGTGTTAAAATAAGGGGGTTAAGAGGGAAAGCAAAAAGTTAAAATGACAATAAAAGCTTCAATGCACTTTAATACTTATACTGTTAAATTATATAACATTGTTTTACTACTCTTCACATACAAATAAAGTTGCTGATGGCTTGGATGTGATAGCTTTTGATAAAGGTGGAAAACTGTGCTAGCATTTAGCATAAAGCATTAACTTGTAATAAAAGCTACCGTTGCTCTTTGTCTTTCGTCAAAGACGAACTGAAGCCTTGAATTAATTTTACGTCTCTTTCCGCTGTGTCATTGATCACCATTAACCCATTAATACCTGACATTTTTTTCCCCAAAGATAGTTTGTATACTGGCTACAAATAGCGTTTGACAAAGGTGGAAAACTGCCTGCATTTAGCATACAGCACTAAGAGCAAAAATCTGAGAAACTGTCACGCCTAGCATTATGAGGTGATTCATGACATCTCAGATTTTTTCCGAAAATTTACCAAATGTTTATTATCTTATTGAAAGACCAAATCCAGAATGTTTTGTTCCCCCGGGTGATGGAACCTAAGGCTTTACGCTAAGAGGTGGGGCCTGAAGGAGAAAAGAATGTTTTGCTCTAAATTTGAGTTGTTTAGTTTTTATGGATCCCTAAAGTGAAGGTGCGGCATAAAAAATTAAGTGGATTTTCAAGACATAGAAGTTGCTGTGAGCCAGAACTCTTACCAGGAACTGTTGAACTCCAATTTTCTTTCTGTATATGGAATACAGAAGGTTCAAACTTTACAAAATGAATGTTAAATTTGTGGTAAGTTGTTGCCGTAAGATCAGTAAAGGCCCTCAAAACAAGGCCTTTTTGACGCTTTTCAGCATTTTTGATGTCCAAAAACAGCTCGTACATTTCAGTTGCCACGGCAAAAGTAGTGTTGTTTGAAAGGACAGTGTAAGCACTTTAAAATCATGTATAAATAACCGAGGAAAGTTCAACGTGCTTTTAGTTGCGCAAGGCCGAAATATGAAAAATGTGACATTTTACTGATATTCAAACGGTCAAAACTTTCTCTGCCAACAACATATTGAAATATTTTTTTTTTTTTGCCAATGTCATTTTCTATTCTGTGTCTTAACGGAACAGTTGAGGCCTTTGAGGCGAAATGTTCAAATTTTTTACAAAAAATGCACAGGAAAAAATACATTTTTTGTAAAAAAAAATTTAACATTTCGCCTCAAAGGCCTCAACTGTTCCGTTAAGACAAAGAATAGAGGATGACATTGACAAAAAAAATATTTCAATATGTTGTTGGCAGAGGAAGTTATGACCCTTTATCCAATGTATGCCGTATACTTGTCAATGTCCCGAGGTATTTTTGATATTTTACTAATCACATTGTACATATGTTCTTAAAGCAGAAATAAAGGCTTGTTAGTTTTATGCTAATCTTCATTGTTTAGTTCTCCTCGTGGCCTACACGACAAGCATTTAGGACTTTCGTCAACTTTAAACCAGTACGGCCAACAAATCTCTCTCTAGCTATTTCTTCAGAAGAATTCCTTTGATAAAAAGGTGTAAAATCTTCTGTTACAAAAAAAGGGGAAAAACAATAAAATAAAAAGTTTGAATCTTGACATCTTGAATTCATACTATGTATTTTGAAATGACAAATTGCGATAAGTGTGTGAGTAGGCGGTCGTATATTTCTCATGGTTGCTAAGCTAGGGTTACCAGAGTAAAGTTTTGGGCATTGCCAAGCTTTGCCAGATGTGTGATTTTATGTTGCGCATTGTTCAAATAAGGTTGTGATGATGATGTCTTGTACAAATAAAGTTGTGTTTTTTCAAATAAATTACGGCTGTTTTAAATGCGTAATTGCAACCAAGGGCATAAAAATGCTTTTCAAGTTTCTCTAAATAAGTACTTCGAACTTTAGAAAAAAACACGATTTTACAAACCTCTTTTTTTTAAACCGAGCTGGGCTCGGTCGCCAGGTGCTTCAAGATTAATATGAGCACGATTCCGCTCATGGGTGTGGGGGGGAGGGGGAAAGCAGGAAAATTTAGCTTTTGGGTGTGCGATCAAAAGCTACGGGCTCTCGCCCTACAAAGGTAATTGTAATCTTTGTAGGCATGAACGCCCAAAGCTTATTATTTTTCAATTATTATTATTTTTTGTTTATAATTTGACTAATTTATTAAAATTCTAGTTTTTTGTTTAGTTTGTCCTTTTTCAGTTAATTTAAAGTCACAGCGCTTGTGAACATAAACATTCTAGTTGAATGTGCTGAGGAATTAGTAGATACTATTGTAGAAATTTTCAATGCTTCGTATAACTCAGGGACAGTGCCAGAGGACTGGAAACTGGCTCACATTACGCCACTCTTCAAGAAAGGGTCTAGAGGTAATGCAGGAAATTATAGACCTGTCAGTCTTACTTCGGTGGTTTGCAAAATTTTTGAAACTTTTTTTTAAATTAAGATTATGGATTTCTTAGAAAATAATAGTCTGTTGACTAGTTTGCAGTATGGTTTCAGGAAAGGTAAATCGTGTGCTACTAATTTATTACATTTTTATGACAAGGTCACCATGGCTTTAGATAACAAAAAGTGTGTAGATGTTGTTTACATTGATTTTCAAAAAGCTTTCGATAAGGTACCGCATGTTGCACTACTCAGTAAATTAGCTGATATAGGAATTGGAGGTAAAATTCTAGTTTGGGTTAGGAATTGGCTGACAGGAAGGAAACAAAGAGTAGTTGTTAGGGGTAACTATTCTAAATGGAGTGAGGTTTTAAGTGGGGTTCCCCAAGGATCAGTTTTAGGTCCCCTTTTGTTTATTATTTTTATGAATGATATTCATGAAAATGTTTCTGGAAACATGAATTGTTTTGCTGATGATGTCAAAGTTATGGGGGTTGTAGAAAATGAAGAACAAGTAAATCAGCTGCAAGAGGATTTGGATCATATTACTAAGTGGGCAGACAAGTGGGGCATGGCAGTAAATGTTGGGAAATGTCAAGTGCTGCATTTAGGTCATGGGAATAAGCACACGAGCTATTATTTACAGGGTTCAGTCATTAGTAAGGCGAAAATGTTATGGATCTAGGTGTCTTAATAAATCAAGACTTCAAGTTTAGTCAACAGTGCAGCATAGCTAGTAACAAAGCCAATAGGATGCTTGGGTTTATAAATAGATCTATTTCAAACAAATCTAAGAAGGTTCTTCTGCCTTTATATAGAAGTTTGGTAAGACCTCATTTAGAGTATGCTGTTCAGTTTTGGTCTCCTTATCTTAAGAAAGATATTAATTTATTGGAAAGGGTACAAAGGAGGGCTACAAGGTTAGTGAATGGACTTTCTAATTTAGACTATGATTCCAGACTTAGAATGCTTAATATGTATAGTCTTGAGTTGCAAAGGAGAACTAGAGGAGACATGATTCAGTTGTTTAAATTTATCAAAATGAAAGATGTTATGGGGTTAAATTTTTGCACGGAAAGCAGGACAAGGGGTCATTGTTATAAGCTGTTTAAATCTCAGGCTAACCTGGAAATTCGGAAAAATTACTATTTTTGCAGAGTAGTGGGAACTTGGACTAGTTTACCGGAAGAGGCGGTAAGGAGCAAGGGAGTAGATAGTTTCAAGAGGGCCATTGATCTTCATTGGGATCTATAATTTAACTAGGACCAGCCCAGTTGGGCCCAGAGCCTGTTGCTGGTCATCACATTTGTATTTGTATTTGTATATAATATAAATAATTTTTGCGATATAAAGTCTTTTTGATTAATTTTATTTTTGAAAGCTAACGGGTGAAACTGCACCCCTTAGCAGGAACTCATAAACATAAGCATAAGGTTAATTTTTTTTGTGATGTATTTTGTAGTTGACGAATTTTGCACTTCAAACCTTTTGTTTACATGAATTTTGGATATTTAATGTAATACTGAAAATATTTAAAAAAATTTTAACATTAAAAAATAAAATTATTTTTTCAAATTTTTTTTTTTCCCCAAAGCCAGAGAGACAATTGTACCTCTTCCCTCTTCTAGTACCTATCCGTGTGGCTTTTGATCACACTCCTAAAGGATAAAATTTCCAACTACCAGAATTCAAAAACCTTAAAAATTACCTCAGTAAAATGAGCGTTGTTACATGTTATCATTTTCTTTCCCCTTCATTTAATTTTTCTAACTGAACAATAAAAATGATGCAAAGGTATACACCAATGCACCAATTACAAAATGATGGTCAAATATAAATTGAGCTAAACGAGCAATTCTCAACCGGTGGGCAAATATTTTCTCAGAAAAAATTTTTCCAAAATAATAACTATATTCTTATGAAACAACTTTTGCGTGAATCTTTGTGCTTTATGTGGTATTATAACCGAAGTCTATTCAAGTCTGGGTGTCTCAGTATTTTAACCGATAAATCAAGAAATAGGTAGATATTGGGCTATTTGATTGTGTGAAATGTCAAATGCAGTGTTCACGCAATTGCGTGGCACCATCCACTGCCATTGGATCTACAATACTGCTTTTTAAGCGGTTTCAGCAATCATAGCTAAGGATGCAACATTATAATTTTACACCTGGAGTGAGGAACAATGAGGCTGAGGAGTTGGTAGCCAATTCAGAGCGACGTGCAACTAGTAATGGAAGTTGCGCAAAGTCAACTTCTGACGACCCATGCAAAAGAAGTGTACAGAAAGATACTGTAGCTTAGTGTGATTTTCTTGAGAGGAGTACCTTCCTGTGGTGTATTTTTCTTGTTCTAGGAGCGGTTCCTCATGTTATATGGGGGTCAAAAATTTTTTATGGCTTCAAGTTGTGGATATTTAGCAACTAGTTCAAACTTGCAGCCGGACAAAGAAAAGGTACTTGAAACATATGAATGAATTCTTTCACATTCTTATCGTTAATCAGAAAGAATATCTAAGAGCTAGGTTCACAGCAACCCTTTTTGTCCAAGCACTGAGAAATGATTTGGAACATTTTCAGCATCCTGATTCATCAAAAGAAGAAACTCAAACAATATCAGCTGTTTGATAATGAGCATTGGAAACTTCAAGATATCTACCAAAGAAACTGAGAATTGTAAACGACAATACGGAGCGTGGCATGGCCCTTATTGAAGCATTTGTTAAGACTATCACTAAAGACAAAGAACAAAGACAGTGTCTTCTCCAAGTGGTACAGCACAAAAAAAAGTTGCAAAACAGTAACCGTTAAAAGTATTGCAAGAATTAATGAGGGAAGTACTATACATTTAATGTATTTGATTTGTTTTTTACATTTTTTCTGCATTTGATTAGTTTTCATACTTTTCTGTATTTCATTGATTTTTCAAATAGGGTGAGTTCTGGTAAGTGCGTACCCTTTTTTTCAAAGTTCATGTTCTCAAAGATGCTGCTCTGTTGAAAAATCTTGTACACTCTCAATTTTTTTTAGTTTTCTTTCCAGATCCTTTACTAAGATTTTCAAGCATATAATATGTCAAATAAACCATAAGCATAGGTTTTGTGACCTGGTTTATGACAGCTATTCTAAGGTACGCACTTTCCCTACCTAGCGGGGTAAGTGCGTCCACCTTAAATTATGCGAATATAGGCAGGAAAAAACTTCTGGCACTATGTTAGGTAATTGCGTTGGGATAATTCCTAATACTAGAGATCAGCACTTGCTTGCATGGATGAAACGCAATCAGTGATACCCCACGTATCTTGCGAACAACTGTGATTTGAAGATTCAGAGAGTTGTGTCTGTGATTCTTCCTTTGTCCTTTTAATAAGACCAAGTGAGCAAATTTAAGTTGTTTTTATTTAGTAATAATCACTTATAGTCTACATAGTTTATTTTGGTTGAATACATTAATCGATCTGTGTTTAAGCCAGGGTTCGCACTTACCCCTTCTTAAATGTAAGATGAGACACGTGCGTCCAATAGCGTTGTTGTAAGTGCGTCGTACCACTGTGATTTTCTTTAATTCTATTTGTATAGTAGATCGTTAGGTGACCTGAGTGAACAATTCGTTTTCTTGCTTTTTTTTGAATAAATACGGTTTCTAAATATTTTTCTTATTAGAATCAGCAGCAGTAAGAATAAACACAAAATAAAGAGCACAAAAAAAAAAAAAAAGAAAGAATTGATCATGATATGATACTTGCACTTTTTTTTTCCTTGTACATTGAAACAGTTTTCACAAGGTGTTCTTAATTTTCTTAAATATAATTTATTCATTACTCCACCTTCGTTTTTTGAATCAGTTGGTTCCTTATTTAGTGTTTCACTTAATTTCATTGCTTCATTTGTCATTCTGGTTTAAATTAAGTATAGCTTATGATCGCTATTTTCAACGAAAAATTTACTAACTGATATCTAAAAGCCAATATATTTCAGAGGTAATAATTAAATTGAAATCTTATGCCGCATTCAATGTAAATATAAATACTTGATGGAAATGACGTCGGATTTATAATCGGCTTATAAAATAGTTATAAGCAAAATTAAAGACGAATTACGAGAGTCGGATTTTCCACGTAATGGTACACACTTGCCTCATCATAATGGTACGCACTTGCTCCGCATAATAGTAAGCATATGCCTCATGATAGTGGTACGCACTTGCCCCATCATAATGGTACGCACTTACCCCCACCTTACTTTAAAGAAAAGGGAAAGTGCGTACCGTCATATAAACAAATTTTAGTTAGAGTATTTGATCAAAATACCCCATGTATGTCATTAGTAGCTATTACTCAAAAGAAACAACTTGCATTTCTTGACTTCAATTGCTTGGTATGACTACAAGAGAAACTGAAACAAAACCTTCTCAATCTTTACTTTAGAGTTTTTTTTGAAGACATTTAAGTTGTCTCTGATTGTGTTTCACCTATTGAATCCAGGCCTGAATTCTACCTATTAAAATTATCATTACACAGTTATCTAACATTGTCGACGTGTTGCATAAGCGCTTTGAGGACAGTGTTCATATAATTCCCAGTGGACGCACTTACCTCGTGGACGCACTTACCAGAACTCACCCTATATCATTTTGGAATTGTACGCTTTTTTCTTCAGAGACATAAAAAAACAATAAAATAACTTTATTATTATTATTTACATTTTCATTTGTGCCACTATCAAGGATGCACCGATAAGCAAATTGGCCGATTACCGATTAATTGGCTTATGATAATCGGCTGAGCTGATTAATAATCAGGATGATTATTTTTAATAATACCAATTTCACCATCCCTGTTTTTTCGTCTGTTTTTTACAATTACGATTTCAGAAATACGTAGTTACTTATTTCTGAGAGAAGATTTTTTTTACCTATTTTCCCAAAATAATTTCCAAATTTTATCAAATTTCTTTAAACCAATTTTATATTATTGTCAATAAAATTACATTAAGAGCCAATTTGAAATTGGAGTTTCCTGATAAAAAAAAATCAGAAAAAAATTAATGTTGGATTCTAAGACTAAATTGGGTCTAATTGCAAGAAATTAAAAGGGGGAGGTCAAGGAAGTGATTTACCCCCTCCTTAGATTACTCACTTTAAAGCCGTTACAGATCTGATGTTAATATGAGCTACATATCTGAGTTAATGCTTTCAGTCTTCTTTAAGATCTCTAAAAATGATATAATTTCCTTGTATTTTTCACATAGAATTAAGATAGTTATATTAAAAAAAATATATTAGCTAAAAAATCAAATTTCATTACAAAAAAGCATTTCTTGGAAATAAAAATTAGCCATAAAGTTTTTAGATAAATCAATTATGGGATTACCAAATCCAAGCTAATAAAACATTTGTTTTGTTTTAAAACAACACACCACTTCAACAAACAACTCTTCTGCTGGCTTTTCTTAAATTAGTTGCAGGAAATTTAATTTCTTGATCAGAAATTCAAATTTAACATGCTAGTTATTTAGCAAAGTTATGAGAAATTGAAGCATTAAAAAACAATAAATAAATAAAGTAATAATTAATTAACTTAATTTCTGTAGTGTCAATTTTTCTTATTTTGCTAACTTCTATTGCCAGGTCATACAAACCACAAATGAAGCAATTGCACTAAAACTAATTGATTTTCGTTTTTTAAGAACAAAAATATTCAATATACAGTCAATTCACGATAACTCGAAGTCCGATTACTCTAATATTACTATAACTCAAATTTCTTATTAGGTCCCGATCCCTTTGTCTTCAATTCTATGTTAATTTTCCTCCATATCTCGAAGTTTACTTCCTTTAACTTGAAGTTTTTTTGAGGTGATTAAACATTTGACACTTAAAAAGCAGGAAAAACTTTTAAGTGAGAGCATGAAATTTTATACCTGAAGTACATAGAAGACCTGTTGAAGCAATGTGCAATAAAGGAATAACACCTGTGGCTGTACTGTTTGCATTTATTGCTAATCAGGGAAGAATTTACTTCCCAAAAGTTTAGCTTCAATCTTCAATGAAACGTGACAGTGGCATAGCGATTATTACATTTAAAACTAACGACTGTTAAGGCAGTTGACAAAGAAAATTTCTTTAATGTGAATTTAAAAAATTTGATTAAAACCCTGAGGTTTACAACGAAGAGTTCATACTGAGTAAAGAATACAAGAGAAGAGAAAACAAGAGAAAAGAAAACAAGAGGAAATTAATTTGTTGCCAAGGAAGAAACATATGTGAAAAAGCTTCAACATTTGCCATTTTTTAAGCTACAAAACTGTTCATTGCAGCTTAAAATGATGGATTATCCCACAAGAATGAACTATGTAGGAAAAGAAAGACTTCTTTTTCTTTTTTTTTTCTTCACGTTTTAATTCAAATAGCGTACATTTTCATTAATTAAACTTGTCAGTTTTCTTTACATTAATTGAATATTCCAAGTTTTCATTATTAAAATATTGGAAATCGAAAATAGCGATACGTCGAACTTCCGATAAGTCAAAGTTTTTTTCGGTCCTTTCAGATTCGAGTTATCGAGAATTGACTGTATATGGCTAAAACCCATTGTTTTTGCTTTTTAATAATTATGAAACGCGAGAGTCAGTTCGGAAACATATTCGTTATTTTTCAGTTACCGCTCTGACTGTTACCTATCTGACAAACTGACGAAGGTTTAATTTTATTGCCGAGACGATCGGGCTAAACCAAAATCAAACACATGGTTTTTTCGCTTGTAATCAAGGAATGTACTTATATATAGAATAACTTTAAAAATAATAAAAACTGCGCAATTTAGCCTGTGTTACCGATCTGATGACTTAAATTACACACATTTTATAAAATCACTTTAATAAAATTTACCTATAATTTTCGATGTAGAAATGAAAATTTTTAGTTACAAAGCAACAAAACATCACACCAGCTACTCAGTATCACGTAGTATCTCTGCAGAAAAGGACCATGCTAGTCTCAAAATGGATCGGAAATAATTGTTACCACTCTGACGGCAGAACTGAGGGACACGCTTATTTTGCATGGGCTAGAAAATCAGAAGTCGATTAAAACTAACATAAAGCAAAATATAAATAAAGGGTTATCGTTTTCTGTGCAAGCGCGTTTTGTTGGGAAGTTAGAAAGTGAGCATGACCTGTTTGCATGCTAAGCTTTACTAGTGGGGACACGTTACAGATCTGATTTTTGAAAAATAATAAAGGTAGTTTTTGAAGAAAAAAAAATCCTGATATTATTAAATGAAATAAAAGCAAAACCTTAGCTTCTTTCGCAGAAAAATTATTTTTTGACAAGTAATTGAAATACTAGTGAAAATTCACTTGGAACTCAAATTGGCACTTTTCTAAACATTAGCTCTTAATACACTAGAAATGAAAATTAAAATTTAAAAGGGGGCTGCTCTAAATTTTAAAAGAGTGCTCTAAATTAAAATTTATTTTTCAATTACAAGTAGCCATTTTATTCAAGACTTTTATTCTTTGAAAATTAGAAAATATCTATACTACACTGCAATATTTCTTGACAACAACCTCCTATGAAAAACGAGCCTATGAAAATTGTTAGCCTATGAAAAACGAGCTAGATAAAACGTCACAGCCTACTTGGCGAATTAGAGGAGATAGTTGACTGCTTGTGAGCTCTTATTGGCTCCACCCGTAGTGACGTTCAGTGTCAAGTTAAGTTGCATTTAGGTATAAAAGCATTATGCTAATGAGAAAAGTGCATGTACATGAAAATTTTGCAAAGTTGTCTGTACGTGTATATTTAATCCAAATAGTTAATACATCATTTTCTCAGCTGAGAAGATTTTTTTTCAAAATTTAACTCTTCTAATTTTTTTGTTTTGTTTTTTCTCACTACACTTTCGTACTACATGTTATACTTGTGTTTGAAAAAAAAATATTGTTTATTAATTTATCCATGGTAGTTTCTGGTTCAAGCATACTTAAAGTAATTTTATTCAAAACATTTTTTCCACTGATTGATCAGAAAAATTTGACGGATTATAATCGAAATGATTCCATGTTTTTGGATTCCATTTGAAGAGTTTAGGAATTTAACGGAGGGTTACCTTTTAATAATTCATTCAGTTTTATGCATTGAATGAACTATTTGTTTTGTTTCTTTTAACTCTGTACACTTTCATACTGCATGACATAGTAGGGATTGTTGAACATTACATTTATTTACTGTTAATTAAACTATTTATCATAGTTTCTTGGTGAAAGTATACTTTAAAAAATTACATTAAAAACATTTTTTTCGCCGATTAATCGGTAAAATTTTGAAAACTATTAACAATCGGCAAAGTGCCTGATTATGGCCGATTAATCGGCACCGATTAGTCGGTGCATCCCTAGCCACTATCACGAAATTTGAAGTACTCCTGAATATAAATATAGTTTACTAAAATTTCGTAAAAAGAATTCAGTGTATATAAAGGCACTAAATAAGACGGTAAGACGAACAAAAATACAAAGGATACTTTTTTCCACAGATATCATTTACGGTCACATTTTTGTTAGTATATCACGAAATTTGAAGGCTTTTGCTCGACCTCGAAATATTAATATATTTTGTCAAAATTTTGCACAAATAATCAGTGTATATAGTGGCACAAAACAAGAGGGTAAGATGCACAAAAATACAAAGTTTTTTTTTCATACATTTCTGAATCACGCTAATATATACATATATATAAATATATATATATATATAATATATTAGGGTAGGTCATAAAAATAAAAGTTTTTTTTTTCCGACTTGGTACATGCACTTTCCTATGTATTCACGCATTTTGAGTTGATTGGTACAAAAAAAAGTTTTTGGAAAAAAAAATTTAGCTACCGGGAAAACGCAATCTACATAAAACTGTATTTTTTTTTCAAAAGGTTCACTGCTTTCAGGTTGAATACGCAATACAGCAGTGAGAATTTTTTAAAAGATTGTTCTGCTAACTTAAATGCATGTTTTTAACTCTAATGAACGTACTTTCCTTATAAAAAATATAGTTAAATGTACCTTTTGTCTCCTTTTGCTTTTAAAAAGAGCAGAAACTATCAGTAATCGTTCCTACTGAAACGGGTTACGCTTCTGGTCACCGCTGTCTTTGTTAGGCAGTCGACTGTTCAGGGGAAAATGCCACCTGCAATGGGGAAGCGACCCCCATTTTACTTTTTTATCCCCCCCCCCCCCAAGATAACTTTTGACCAGCACACGCGTTTTGACTTAATGTCTCTCATCCTGTCTAAGATTTGTATATCAGTTGCGCTTTCCGACAAAAGGCAGTTTGAGATTTTCTTTTTTGTTTTATTAACCTTTAGGAACCGGGCAGTACACATGTTGTACCATAAGTCTTTTTTCTTTAGAGGAAGGGGTTGAAAATTTCACTCAAACCCTTTGGAGCCGGGGATTTTTTCAAGGTTTCATACGTCTGATACGACAGTTTATACCTTCTCTTTTCAATGGAAAAGAAATCTGTGGTTCAACTGTCGTACTACCTGGGTCGGAAGAAAAATTTCCAAAAAACAGCCCGGATTCAAAAGGTTAAAGGATGGATTGATTTCCACTAAAAACCTGGAAAGCGAAAGGGACTAGCAATTTTAAACATTGGTTCGACCGGCAGTTGCTATCATATACAGGGTGCGGCAGAAAAACCCGGACAAAGATTTATTGTGATAATTTTTTTTAAATAAAAGAAATTTAGCAAAACAACAATTAATGATGTTAACATAGATTTCTTACAATAATATATACTCAGCCGGTTTCGAAGTGGCTACCTTCAGCGGTGATACACAGATCCAAACGTAACTTGAAATTTTCTGTGATGGGCCGCAGCTCTTCCAGCGACAATCGGACTCATTCTTAAAGAAGCGATTGCTTCAGCGATTCCAAGCTTTTGTGGAGCTTAGTACAGGCCCTGGCCTCCAAAATGGACCACACACTGTAATCCATAGGATTCAGATCCAGTGAGTAGGGGGCCATTCCATAAAGGAGATGAAGTCTGAAAAATGGGTCCGTCACAAGTCCTGAGTCGTTTTTGTCCTGTGAGTCGGCGCTGAGTCCTTCTGGAACATCCAATCCTCATCACCAAAGTGCTGCTGGGCTCACAGAAGTACGACGGCCTGAAAAATGTTGCGGCAATACACTTCTTGGTTGATTTTGACCCCTTAATCCACAAAAACAAGGAGTTTTGCCGCTGTGGCAAATTCCTCCCCAGACCATTCCCGATTGTGGATTTTGGTAGTGTTTGACGATGGCCTATGTGCCAGGAGCTTCAGTGAACCAGATTCTGTCGTTTTGGCGGTTATGCGCCTGTTCGACAGGGAACAGCTTCTCATCTGTGAAGAGGATGCGCCTCCATCTCTCACCTGCGGCCCGACGTTTGAGCTGGCGACATGTTTGAAGTTTCACGCGCTTGTTCTCTTCAGGGAGAAGTTGCACTTTTAGGAGCTAGTACGGCTTCAGTTTGAGTTCTTTTTTAGCTATTCGTCGAACTGATCAGCTGTTTTTTCGATCTCACGAGTGGTTTTTTGAATAGAGTTCCTCAAATTTCGCTGCACTCGCTTCTTGATGAGCCTACGGTTGGAAAATGCTTTCACGGTCCGTTTTCTTCTGCTTCCTGGACGATGTAAGTCATGACCAAGCACTTTGTACTGGCTAATTGCATCGGAAAGTCTGTCGAGGGATTTTGAGCAAACGAATTGACGTTTACAAGCTCGAAACAGTAAAAAAATAGCAACGCATCTTTCTGTCATTCTGCAAACAAAACAACATTGATGAGTACGAAATCTACACTGCACTCCTCAATGCAGGAAAACATGTAGAATCTTTTTAAAAAATAATTAGCTGTATACGGTAAAACATGTTGGTGTCAGGACGTGACAAACTTCGTCCGAGTTTTTTTGCCGCACCCTGTATAGCTTTTTGGGTCATCTTGTGAAGGCAGGCCTTCTCGGTGAAGATAAAAAACATCTCATGTGCGATATCAAAAAGGTGTTTAATGCTAAAGAGCATGTTATGAAGCACTCAAGAGCCAAAGAGAGTTCCAATATAGCAAGAAGTAACTTTACTGCAATTTTTATAGAAAGCAGGAAGCACAACACTCTAACTCATAGTCACGATGAGAACACTGGTAGCTTTCGGAAAAGCATCATCAAAGAAAGACCGTAACAGAAGAGCGTAGAGATCGCTACCTCACTCACTACACACCACAAGAAGAAGACAACAAAGGAATAACTGGCTGAGCAATGTGAAATAGGATATGTGACTGGTTAAAGCACATAGGTATGGACATTTTTCGTCAACTAATTGGCAGTGATACCTCCAATGAAATGTCTGGCTGGAAAGGAGGCATGCTACGTTACATCGAAAAACTCCTCCATTACAAAACAAAGTTTCATGTATAAAAAACAGGCCCTGTTGGGCTATTCCAGAAAATTTACTTATTGCTCTTTTTTGCTGAGGACTAAAGTAAAAACACCTTTGCATTTGACAAAATAGTATCAATTACGACTGGAAATAGTTCCGTCATCAGTGAGCTTCAATGCTTGTGACTTCCACGGAACTGATCGACTGACCAGCAACAATTTCGTCGATATTAACAAGGGGCTCCAAAAATTGAATTGGCTTCAGGGTGTAAAAAATCAATGATTTTTTTAAAAAAATCAAAAAAATCGGATTTTTTTTATTTAAATCAAATTTTTTTGATTTAAACTGGATTTTTTTTATTTTTTTTAAAAAAATTAGAAACTTAGTTATTAATTAATTTTTATTTATGAACAACTTACCTTTAAGTTTTTAAAAATACAAAAACACCTTTGAAGTAAAGCTTCACCAGTAAGAAACCCAGAAAAAAGTGTTAGGAGCCAATCTGAAAATAATCCTGTACTAGCTAGGATAAAAATCAAATGGGGCAGGAAGCTCAACCCAATCCTCACTTCATTCAGCCCCCCCCCCCCCTCTTTATTTTGCTTTTGTTGTATAAAGCTGGAATATGTTCCATTTCAGCCACTAATAAAAACTGCCCCCCCCCCCCCCCAAGTTGCTAATGCAAGGCATAGAAAATTCATCTTTTGTTTGGTTGTTTTTGTTTTTTCTTTTCACTGAAAGTTTAACACACACACATTCTATCATGTCCCTCCCCCCTCAATTCACTCTTTGCAACACCTGCCCTGCACCCTGCATGTATTTTCTTTATTTCACATATTAGACAACAAATAGCACTATTTGTGCATACATATTATTTGGACTGCAACCTTCCAGCATCTGTGGGATGAGTAGGATTAATAAATAAAGTAGGGATGAGTAGTTCATAAATAAAGTAGGGATGAGTAGGATTACTTTTCCATTTATTAGATGAAAATCAAAGCTGTAAAAGAAAATGGTAAAAATAATGAAATTAGGATTGTCCGAGAGAATTTTTTAAGGATCAAAATGAAAAGTGATTTAAATCAATGATTTTTTTTAAAAAATCAATTGATTTAAATCGCGATTTAAATCACTGATTTAAATCAATTGATTTAAATCATTAACACCCTGATTGGCTTAAACTTTGTTTTTGTCTCAAGAAACTTAACTTGGGAAAAGAGTTTACTGGTAGCATGCCTCTTTTCCAGCCAGACATTCCATTGGAGGTCACTGCCAATTAGTTAAAGAGAAATGTCTATACTTATGTCCTTTAACCAGTCAGATAATCCTTTTTCAAATTGCTCAGCCAGTATTGTCTTTGTTGTCTTCTTCTTCTGGTGCATAGTGAGTGAGGTAGCGACCTCTACGCTTTTCTGTTATGGTCTTTCTTTGATGATGCTTTTCCGATAGCTACCAGTGTTCTCATCGTGACTAAGGGTAAGAGTGTTCTGCTTCCTGCTTTCTACAAAAATTGCAGTAATGTTACTTTTTGCGATATTGGAACTCTCCTTGGCTCTTGAGTGCTTCATAACATGCTCTTTAGCATGAAACACCTTTTTGCTATTGCACATGAGATGTTTTTTATCTTCACCGAGATGGTCTACCTTCACAAGATCACCCAAAAGGCTATATATGATAGCAACTGCCGCGGTTGATGACACAGCAAACCTGACTAAAGTAACGGCCACCCTATATAAAAAAGGTAGTTTCGTTTACTTCTTACAGCTATACTACAAAAACTCCAGGGTATTTCCTCGCATCATAATATTACACGACGCAGTGGCGTATCCAGGAATTGATTTTGGGGGGTGCACATCGAACATCGACACTGTGATGAGAAAGGAAAAAAATCAAGAAATATGGTGAAACTTTAAAAACGCAGTATTTCGATTTAATTTTTTCTATTGAACGTTGCTCAAAGATCATTTTCCTCTTACATTTCCACAATTACAGAATAACAATTAGTTTTGCTTCTTATTGTCGAAAACAGAAAATAATATGACAATATTTCAGTGTCCATAAAGTATTTTTCATTGAAAAAACCTGAAACATATTGTAACGAGTCCGTAGCACCTTCAACTTTCTTCAAATGAGCATTCCAATCTTGAGGAAGTAACTATAAATTTATTTACAAGTATTTACACTATTTACAATATGAGCAGGAAACAATTGCTAAACATCCAGCAATTAGGTAGCAAAACAGTACACTGTACTCTCAACAGTAACTCAGCACCACGTATCAAACGTGAACAGTAATTAAGCAATTACAAAAGCAAAACAACCATTCGCCAAGCGAACGAAAACGAGTCACCAGATCAAATCTGAAAACAACTGACTGACTTGTGTTCAAGGCCAGCTATTTATACACGGAAAGAAATTACGACAATATTCGAGAAAAACCTGGAATATTTTGTTTCATTCAAAACTTTGAACAATCCATTCACAAATTCTAGCGATAAGAAAAAAAAAACACGCGAAAATGTCTTCACGCTTATTAAAGTTAGGGCAAGTGTAAAAACTGCAAAGTGTTTCAGGGCCGGTATACAGATGATAAAAGTGATATCTTCAGATACATTTGCAACATGTCGCCAGATAAAACCAAAACTAATGAAAATAAAGCAAGGCAGGAAAAACAACAACTATTTACAAGATTTGTAACATTGCCCCCTTCCCAAGGACTGCACGTCCCGGGCAGTACAATCCCCAGAAAAGAAGCAAGGGAAAACTTATAGATACACACATTACATGATAACCAATCATAATCATGATAAACAATAACAATGAGAACATGAAAGAAACACTAACATTGATAAAGTCATATTACAGACAATTAAAGGCAAAAGTTATTTACAAAATTTACAAACAAATTACCATGGTAGTAGCTTTAGATTTATTTTAGGAACTATGACCATAGTATGGGGCTAGCCGATCATAATGTACAACCCTAGGTTTTGAATGTGATGACTTCTGGATCCTCACTACGACGTCGTTCAGCCGGTGGAGAACTGTGTAAGGTCCATCCCAATGCGACTGCAATTTGGGTGACAGACCTTTACGTCGGATGGGATTCCATAGCCACACCTTGTCACCTTCTTGAAAGTCATGGCCAGTGGACCTTGTGTCGTATCGGGTCTTCATATTCTCCGTCGCGATGTTGATTCGCTCCCGTGCGAAGTGATGAACGTCCTCCAACCGGGCCTGAAGATCCTGGACGTATTCCTCAGGCGATGAAGGCGCATCTGGAGGGAGACCGAAGACGAGATCACAAGGTAGCCGAAGCTCTCAGCCGAAGAGCATCTGTGATGGGGTATATCCGGTGGTCTCGTGGACAGCACTGCGGTAGGCCAGCAGGAACAGAGGAAGTTTCTTGTCCCAATCCTGTTGATTTTTGGAGACCATAAGCGAGAGATTATTAAGGATCGTCCTGTTGAATCTCTCCACCATGCCGTCCGATTGTGGGTGTAGTGGTGTCGTTCGAGTTTTCTCAATTTTGAGGATTTTACATAGGCCCTTAAACACAGCAGAGATGAAGTTTCTTCCCTGATCGGAATGGATCTGCAAGGGTGTCCCATATCTCGAGATCCAATTCTGGACTAGAGTCTCTGCTACAGTGGTAGCTTCTTGATCCGGAATGGAATATGCTTCGGGCCATTTGGTGAAATAGTCAATGGAAACGAGGATGTATTTGTTCCCATCAGTAGTTTTCGGTAGAGGACCAAGAATGTCGATCCCGATTCGTTCGAAAGGAGCTCCTACGTTGTAAAGATGTAGTTTCCCGCGGCTTCTTCTCTTCGATCCTTTACGGGCAGCACAGGCGTCACAAGAATGACACCACTTCTCCACGTCATCCTTCGCCTTGCTCCAGAAGAAGCGCTCTCGAACCTTGTGGAGGGTTTTCAGGATACCAAAGTGTCCTCCAGTCGGACTACTGTGCAATTCCTTTAGAACATCTGGAATTCTTGATCTGGGAAGGAGTAACTGCCATTTGAATGCTTTACCATCGTCAGATTCCCATTTCCGATACAGGACGCCATTTCGCAACTGGAGAGATTTCCATAGAGCCCAGTATCTTTTCGTTGCAGGACTGTAGATAGAAACGTCTTGCCAACTAGGTCGCCAACTGTCTTTTTCCATTAACTCCATGATAGGCTTTAGGTCTGGGTCTTCAAGCTGATATTTTCTTACTTGGTCGTCACTCCATGGATCGGGATCTGAAGATGTTGAAGTAGCAGTAACTTGACAGGCAGTAGGGATTGTCGTCCCGTACTGTTTCTCAATTCGGGAGCAATAATGGCAGTTCTCGGAACAAGGTCTTCTTGATAATGCGTCAGCATTACCGTGTGACAAACCTTTTCGGTGCTTAATCTCGATGTCATATTCCAGGAGCCGCTGTATCCACCTGGCTACCTGGCCCTCTGGATTCTTGAAATTCAACAGCCAAGTTAAAGAGGCATGATCAGTCCGGAGCAGGAATTTACGGCCGTAGAGGTAATGATGGAAATGTTCTACAGCTTTAACTATGGCGAGCAATTCCTTTCTCGTGACACAATAGTTTCGCTCCGACTTGGACAAGCATTTGCTCCAGTAGGCGATGACATGTTCGTTACCGTCTATTTCTTGAGATAAAACAGCTCCAACGCTCTCGTGGCTCGCATCAGTGTCAAGTATGAAGGATTTTTCAGGCTGAGGATAAGAGAGAATAGGCGTTGATGTTAAAGCCTCCTTCAGTTGTAGAAATGCATCCTCGCATTCTTTGGACCATTCAAATTTTTGTTTGCTCTGCGTCAGCTTATGCAAAGGTCGTGCAATGTTGGAAAAACCCTTCACAAACTTCCTGTAGTACGTGCAGAGCCCCAGGAAACTTCACAGCTGATGGACATTTTCGGGGCGGCTCCAATTCTTGACTGCTGATACCTTGTCTGGATCTGTTCGTACACCCTCTGAAGAGATAATGTGACCAAGGTAATTCACCTCACGGCGGAACAAGTTACATTTGGACGGGCTTAACTTCAGGTTGGCTTCCTTAAGCTTTTGCAGCACCTTCCTAAGATTAGCCAAATGTTCCTCAAAACTGCGTCCTATGATGATGATGTCATCCAAGTAGACAAGACAGGATTCATAAGAGAGTCCTCACAGCACTGATTCCATAAGACGCTCGAACGTGGCTGAAGCATTGCAGAGGCCGAAGGGCATCACTTTAAACTGCCATAAGCCTTGTCCGGTTGTAAACGCCGTCTTCTCTCGGTCGTCGGGGTGTATCTCCACCTGCCAGTAGCCGCTCTTTAAATCCAGGGTCGAAAACCACTTGTGTCCGGAAAGGGTGTCCAGAGTGTCATCGATCCGTGGAAGAGGGTAACTGTCCTTCTTGGTGATGTCATTCAGGCGTCGGTAATCAACACAAAATATGGTGGAGCCGTCTTTCTTTCGGACCAAGACGATAGGGGATGCCCAAGGACTGGATGAGGGTTCGATGACGTCCTTCTCCTGCATCTCTTTCAAGAGGATCTCAACCTCTTCCTTCTTGGCAAACGGTAGTCGTCTTGGATGCTGCTTGATAGGGGGATGATCTCCAGTGTCGATCCTATGCTGCGTTAAACTCGTGCGACCAATATCCTCGGATGTAGATGAAAACACCTGCTTGAAGTCGTCCACCAATTTTTCCGCAGCGTATCTTTGATCCTTCGATAATGCTGCACTCCCAATTAATTTCGAAGTCAAGGATTCGGAAGACACAGTCTCGGAGGAATCAATTCTTCTGATGATGCAGTTTACGGGAGCACAAGTTGCCAACACTTCTCCTTTCTTGATATTCCTCGGTCTTTCACTTACATTGGCGACTCTCACAGGAACTGCATTCCTTGAAAGGTCCACAAGCGCAGATGCCACTAGTACTCCTTTTGGGCTATTATTCTGGTTAGGATATTCAATGAGGCCGAATTTAAAGCTGTTGTTTTCCTTGATGGAGCCAGGTATTAGTACTTCTGATCTAGAGGGAATCAATAAATCTGTTTGGGCTATTATTTGATGAGCGGATTTTAAGTTATTTTCGGTGTTGAAAATTGCTATGTCTTCCCTCGTCGAGTGCAGCTCATTATTTTTAAAGTCGATAGAAAAATCAAATTTTCTCAAAAAGTCCAGTCCGAGAATGAAGGGATCTGTAATGTCAGCGACGAATGCCGTGTGATGGTAAGTGGCACTCCCGAACATTATTTCTAAGTTCACTTTTCCTTCAATCTCGATGTTATCACCTGTCACAGTTTGGAGAGTAACGCAGGGCGGCGTCCATAAGATCTTGAGTCCAAATTGACGAGCCACATCAGTCTTAATGATGGTAACGTTGGCTCCTGTGTCCACAATCATTTCGCAGGGAAACCCATTCACATATACGTAAATGAAGAGTCCGTTGCAGCCGCCACTTCTTGAGGAAATCTGGAAAACTTTGGGATGGGGCTCATTCCAATTTGGCGACCTCCGCCCCGCGAGATTGCCATTGCTTAGTTTTCCTGAGCTGGAGAGGGAGAGGTGCTCTTCCCTCCTGTTTCTTGGCGGGCTTCGCAGTTCCTTCGTACGTGGCCCTCACCGCCACATTTCCAGCACTTCAGCGGTTGTCTACTTTGGTCCTTGCGAGCCGTAATCTTCTTCAGGGTCCCCGAGATCTCCTTGATTTGTCGCTCAATTTCCGAGAAGCGAGTTGAGTTCGAATCCTGGGCGCTCACTTCCACGCCCCTGATTGAATGGCGATCCTTGCGGGATGTTTGCTGTGCAGCCTCGAACTTCATTGCGTAGACCAGACCGGATTTAAGATCTTTGATGTCCGCCATCCGGAGAGCCGTCTGAATTTCCGGACTTCGCACTCCGTCTATGAAGTAGTTCAGGGCCAGGTTATCGCGAACACCCGAAGGACAGTCCGAGAAGGCGAGATGGGAAAGCCTCTCAACGTCTGTTGCAAAAACTTGCAAAGTCTCTCCAGCCCTCTGGAGTCGGGATTTGAGCTGAAGTTGGCTGAATTCTTTTTGGCAGGATTCGCCAAAGCGAAGCTCCAAGGCCGATGATAAGGCTTCGAAGTCATGGTGCTTGTCCTCTGGGAAGGTCTGTAGTATATCAGCTGCATCCCCTCTCAGCGAGGCTGCAAGTTGACAGGCTTTCGTGGAAGAGTCCCAGGAGTTTGCTTCTGCAACGATGAGGAACTGCTTCTTGTAAATATTCCACGAGGTCTTCCCGTCAAACGTGGCCAGTTTGATGGATGGACGAGAAGTTCCAGCTGCAGCTACACAGTCACTTGAGTTGTTGCAGGATGCTGATAACTTTGATTCAAGTTCTTTAATTTTCTTTTCCACATGGTTTTCTACTGTGGTGATTCGATCTTCTAGAGCCTCCACTTTATTTTCCATGTTGGTAAATTTAGTTTCCACCAAACTTTTCATTGACGTTAAATCGCTTTTAATTTCTTCAGCTAGATCATTTTTCAATTGTTCTTGATTAGTTGCCAGATCAATTTTTAATTGTTCTTGATTCGCAGCCATGTCATTTTTTAATTGTTCTTGATTCGCAGCCATGTCATTTTTTAATTGTTCTTGATTCGCAGCCATGTCATTTTTTAATTGTTCTTGATTCGCAGCCATGTCATTTTTTAATTGTTCTTGATTAGTAGCCAGTTCATTTTTTAATTGATCTTGATTAGCAGTCATGTCACTTTTAACAGCGTTGATCGCATCAAGGAGTTTTTGCAGTTGTTCCTCCATTGCTCGAGTAATCACCATAAAATTCCGAAGTCAAAAAGTCCTTAGGAAGAAAAGTCCGAATTCACAGGTAATTCCAAGAAAGTCCTTGAAGATGCCCCACGTTGGGCGCCAAAATTGTAACGAGTCCGTAGCACCTTCAACTTTCTTCAAATGAGCATTCCAATCTTGAGGAAGTAACTATAAATTTATTTACAAGTATTTACACTATTTACAATATGAGCAGGAAACAATTGCTAAACATCCAGCAATTAGGTAGCAAAACAGTACACTGTACTCTCAACAGTAACTCAGCACCACGTATCAAACGTGAACAGTAATTAAGCAATTACAAAAGCAAAACAACCATTCGCCAAGCGAACGAAAACGAGTCACCAGATCAAATCTGAAAACAACTGACTGACTTGTGTTCAAGGCCAGCTATTTATACACGGAAAGAAATTACGACAATATTCGAGTAAAACCTGGAATATTTTGTTTCATTCAAAACTTTGAACAATCCATTCACAAATTCTAGCGATAAGAAAAAAAAAAACACGCGAAAATGTCTTCACGCTTATTAAAGTTAGGGCAAGTGTAAAAACTGCAAAGTGTTTCAGGGCCGGTATACAGATGATAAAAGTGATATCTTCAGATACATTTGCAACATGTCGCCAGATAAAACCAAAACTAATGAAAATAAAGCAAGGCAGGAAAAACAACAACTATTTACAAGATTTGTAACAATATTTACATGAAGGTTACATGTTTTTTCAAAATTCGGTGCCACCATTGTTTATAGTCTTACAAAATCTTGGGGGGTGCATTGGTCCCTTGGCACCCCCCTGGATACGCCACTGACACGACGGCACTAGCTTTCGGGAGAGTCGAACTGTAAGTCCGACTTCTTCGATGTTTAAAATTGTTAATGCCTTTCGCTTTCCAGGTTTTTAGTGGAAATCAATCCATCCTAAATAAAAGAAAAAAAGAGGATCTCAACCTGCCTTTTTTCGGAAAGCGCAACTGATATAAAAATCTTAGGCAGGATGAAAGACATTTTAGTCAAAATGAGTCTGCTGGTCGAAAGTTATCTTGGGGGGGGGGGGGGGGTAAATAAGTAAAATGGGGGTCACTTCCTCAGTTGCTGGTGGCATTTTTTCCTGAACACTGACTGCCTAACGAAAACAGCGGTGACCAGAAGCGTAACCCGTTTCAGTAAGAACGATTACCGATAGTTTCGGCTCTTTTTAAAAGCAAAAGGAGACGAAAGGTACATTTAACTATATTTTTTATAAGGAAAGTACGTTCATTAGAGTTAAAAACATACATTTAAATTAGCAGAACAATCTTTTAAAAAATTCCCGCAGCTATATTGCATATTCAACCTGAAAGTAGTGAACTTTTTGAAAAAAACACCAGAGTTTTATGTAAATGGCGTTTTCCCAGTAGCTAAATTTTTTTTCCAAAAACTTTTTTTTTTGTACCAACCAACTCAAAATGAGTGAATACATAGGACATTGCGTATACCAAGTCGAAAAAAAAAAACTTTTATTTTTATGACCCATACCCTAATACACTGCTCGACATTGAAAAAACCAAGAAGGAGTGGTCAGAAATTGATGAAATTTGGTAAGAAGACAGAGACAGCATGGAACAATAAGTGATATTTATTTCAAAATAAATAAGCAAAATTTAGAGCGAGGACGGCGTCGGCTCAGTAAGAAGTAGGACCACCGCGGACAGCGATGCACGAAGAAACACGTCTAGGCATGGAGTCAATAAGCCTGCGGATGGTGTCCTGAGGGATGGCACTCCATTCACTTTCAACCATTTGCCACAGTTCGTCCTCTGAACGAGGCAGTGACAGGTTCTGCAAACGGCGTCCAATCACGTCCCACACATGTTCGATTGGTGACAACTCAGGAGAGTATGGTGGCCAAGAAAGCATCTGTACACCTCGTAGAGCATGTTGGCTGATTCGATCACTGTGAGGCCGGCGTTATCCTGTTGAAAAATTGCATTCGGCAGACCCTGAAGGTAGGGGATTGCCACCGGCCGCAGTACATTATCTACATATCGTTGGGCCGTCATAGTGCCTCGAATACGAACTAGAGGTGATACGGAATTGTATGCAATAGCGCCCCAAACTATTATGCCACGTTGTCGCACTGTGGGGCATTCCACAGTTACTGCCGGATTCGATCTTTCTCCACGTCGACGCCACACACGTATGCGATAACTATCGCTGGACAAACAGAAGCGGGATTCATCTGAGAACACTACGGTTTGCCATTCTGCCATCCACGTCGCTCTGGTCCGGCACCATTCCAAACGTTGGAGTCTGTGCTGTGAGGTCAAAGGCAGTCTTCTTAGCGGGCGCCGTGATTGCAGGCCACGTGCAACCAGTCGACGGGAAATGGTTCTGGTCGACACAGGAACATCCAGGGTACCTTGCACGTGCTGCAGAATCGACGTACAAGTGACTTGCGGGTCCGCCACAGCTTGTCGGTGAATCCGTCGATCCAAGCGGTCTGACGTCACTCTGGCTGCACCTGCACCCCTCAATGTGGCTACATTTCCTCTTTCCAACCACCTCCGACACAGCCGATGTACAGTGCTTGCATCCATGTGGGTATCAGCTGCAATTTGACGTATGGAACAACCTCCCCTTCTCAGTCCGATCACCATACCCCTTGTAAAGTCGTCTATATGCTGGAAGTGTCTTCGTTGAGGACGGCGTGGCATTTCTCCTATCACACGTATCCTTCGAGACAAAAACCAAATTTCTCCGATAATTAGTCTGGCAGAAAAACCAACATGAACATAGCCCACTTTTCAACTTCATTCTCTTATATCTTACTTCACGTGCGTCGGAGAGCTGCGCATTTCATATCATTTGCATAACTCAGTGACGTGCGTGTATGGTAAAATTTGCATGAATTTCTGACCACTCCTTCTTGGTGTTGCATTTTCAATGTCGAGCAGTGTATATATATATCAGGGACGTGCCGTCTGGGTAGGCAGTGCCCACCCACGAAGAAAACAGACCAACCTCACCACTTCCTACAATGACATTTAATGCGTTGATTGGAAACAAATATTTTGGTATTACACAGCAAGAACAGCCAAAAAGAAAAAAATGGAATTTTTTCCATTTTTCATACACTTGAAAAGCAGCTACTGACGCTGCTTTTAGCCCTCCGTATCCGTGCAACGCTTTAGGCCAATTCCACGAAGCATGGGAACTTGGTGTTAAAAAAATATATTAAAAATTTTTCTTGATTTTTTTTTTGTTCATTCTTTACATTGATTGAAGTTTACAAGTTAGAGTCTGGTAACTCCAGATGAACCATTTTCTTTTTGTAAGAGAACTGGTTCTATGAGCTCACAATCTTGCGAAAGTCAATTGCTAGGAGCAATTTTAAACGAGCATATTTTATTGGTTCAGCCTGTTTCCACTTTTTAATTGCATTTTTTTCTAACACATTTATTTTATGAGAAAACAATTGTTATTGTTACATTTTGAAATTTCTTCTAAAAATTGTTTTTAAAAGTTGATTTTAAACCATTAACGTAAGTCACAAAAACTTATTTTTTTTAATTTTTTCTAAATTTTATAGCTTATAAGTTAAAAATTTTTTACTGTTTCTCCTACTCATGTACATGACAAAAAAGAAATTATAGGCCAATTTATATTTTTTTGCCTTTTTATTTCGAAAATAAGCATGTTTATTTCATAACGTAAGTCACGCGTAAAGTGAGTTACAGCCAATACAAGATAACATGAACTTCTTAGTGGTATTTAATGTATCCTAATGTTATTTTAGGGTCTAAAGGAAGGTTTATACACACCTATATGACATTTATATATTATTAAAAATACTACTGAAATTAGTTAAATAGCATAATTTTATTTTGTTTACTGTTTTATAATCATTAAATTATTGCAAAAGTTCCGTTTTGGCCCTTAGCTTTCTAATATGTTTATAGTATGTGTTTAAGCATGCACATATTTGTCTTCTGTATCTATGAAAGGTTTTTCATTCCAGTGAAAGAAATTTTTAAACTATTTCACGAATAATAGCTGAATAACAGAAAAGGTGAAGAGAAAAATTGAAGCAAAAAGGGAATTACAGTGCATATAGACAAACATTGTCTCCAGATGAAAGAATATCTAACGAGGAAAGTTGAAAAGCTTAAGATGTTTAAGCTTAAGATGTTAAGCTAAGATGCAATTCAATAAAAGCTAAAAAATAAAAATTGGAAACTTTCAAGGGAAATTTTGGCTAAATCCAAACTTCTTAAAAATCACTTCAACGAGTATTCAAATATGTAAATACACTAAAGAAGCCTCGCCAAAGCAAAACGAAATTTAATCTATTCATCTCACAGCAAAACTGTAGTCAAGAGTGAGTTATTCATCAGTAAATGTAATTCAGATTTGAAAACAAAGATTTCAGTGTCCATTACTCATCCAAAAAAAATTCTTTATCCGAAGAAAATCTAAACGAAATTCAAGATTTTTATGAAAGGAATAATTTAAACAGATTAGCTTGAGGGAGAAAAAAAGTAGGTACCGTAAAGTCGGGTTACTTGGACCCACAAGGAGGTTACTTGAGCCCACAGTAAAATGATAAAATCTGGGTTTGGTACTAGCATTAGAGACTGCAGAGGGCTTCTACCTAGAGGAGAAACACGGAACTACGTGCAAGTCTTCAACTAATAAGTACCAAACCTAGATTTTATCATTTTACTGTGATGGGCTCAAGTAACCCCTTAGGGTCCATGTAACCCGACTTTACGGTATAATATTGGAAAATAAGAGAAATTTTAAAAAGCATGGTTAACATCTTACTTACTCTTATTTGAGTTGCTTAAAATGTAATTTTTCATCAGTCATAGATGAGAAAAGTATATACTTTGAAGAGCCTACTAATCACTACATTGAACTAATTTTACAGCAATTATGCAATATTAAATGTTATGATTGATATCAGATGAAATGTAATGGTGTGTAGTATCCCGTAAAAGTTAGGAGATGCATCAATTGAGAATTTGAAGTCACTACAGCGCAGCCAAAGAGTAAATACTGGAAGTAGCATGAAAAGAAAGATAAAAGATTTTATCCTTTAAATAATCTGTTTCATAAACTATACTCTCCAATTCCTAATAGTTCAAAATAATATTTTGCAACCGTATCACTTTTCTTCCTGAAAAATAATTAATTTTTCCAAAAAGTACTTTATAATTTTTAGCAGCTTTAATAATCATATTTATTATTTTTTAACTAGAAATGTACAGTAAAATCTCTCTAAGCAGCCACCTCTTCCTTTCGTGAAATTTTGGCTGCTCAGAGGGGGTGGTCGCTATAAAAGGTTTTTATTACAGTTACGAAATAATTTCTATAATACGTAATATAAGCAAGTATAACATATTTAACACTAGGTTTATGGGACAAAAATTCCGTGCCGCAAAACTCTCCACATAATGTTAACATAGCGCAAAAAAATCCTTCTGTTTTGCCTTTTTTTTCATTATATTTATTTATTTATTTAATTCATTCAAAATTTCGTCTAGAAAAACTATTTGGAAAAGCTTATCAGTTTCATTAGATTACCCAGGAAACGACTTTACAAACACAACCCTGTTTGCAGGCTTCACAGATGGCACTACGATTTCAATTTCAATTCGTTTGGCGAGATTCGACTCCTCCCATAAATACCGCCAAGGAAAGCAAAATCGCTTATAGGCATTAGCGCATGTATAATAATGTCATGTCTGGTTATTTACCTTTACTGCTTGTTGATTAAGTGTATGAATGGGTTCTTGCAAGGTCAACATGAATAACTTAGTAACGAACGTTTGCTATTTTTTTTTAACTTACGAACACAACTATTTCCAACTTATTTCTTTAACATTCTTTCGTGGATTAATTCTTCGCATCTGAAAATTTGGTGTTGATCTTAGTTTTTCTCAATTGGTTGGACACGCACAGCGTATTGTAATGAAAATCAAAAATGTTTCAGTTCGTTAAACTAAAAATTACTTAACATTTGAAAGTAATTCTTTAAAACCATAGCTTAAACTCTGCATTTTTGTAATAAATAATATTTATTAGCAGATATTTCATTAATTTAATTACTAGTTCTTGCTTTATTAATCAAAAGTAACAATTTTATTCATTTAAAGTGTCTCCTGAAAGTAGAATTTTCAGCAGTTACTCGAGTATAATTGAAGTGTTAATAGCAGAAAAGAAACCTAAGTAAAGTTTGTTAACATACTTTATTAGTATTTAAAGTACGCAAATCATTAACAGTCTCGAATGATTTAGTTAAACTCTTAGTTGGATTTTGCAAACTACATTTTTTAAAAGTGTTTTAAAATTGAATAAGTTTTTTGCTTTCCTATTAAGAAAACGCCAAGTGTACATTTTGGATGTTTAAGTTTGATAATATGATTTCACATTATGAAGGATGACTCCACCATTGAACACCACCACACATATTACTTTTGAAGTCTCAAACTTTTGTTGCAACTGGCAAATGCCCCAGATCCGAACAAGATGCAAAAGGCATAAATTATAAAATTTTCATTTAAGTATTGGAAAATAAGAGTGAAAAAAATATTTTATATGGGCCCCTAATTCCTGAAATGGAGTAATTGAAAAAAGAAATTGTGTATGAGTTACATCATATACAGGGTTGTCCAAATTAAACTTCCCCAACTCAGAGGCCTGTGCAGGATGTTGTATGGGTCATAATGTGATGAAATTTTGAAAACAGACACTTCAGATCATGCGCCATGGTCTGAAGTGTCTGTTTTCAAAATTCCATCACATAATGACCCATACAACGTCCTGCACAGACCTTTGAGCAGGGGAAGTTTAATTTGGACAACCCCGTACATCTGAAGGGGGGGGGGGGAATTAATAGTGTCGTCAATAATTTGGGAAGTCCATCAGAATATTATTTTCTTTTTTTTGAGCTATAAGTTGTCTTTTCCTTTTGGACCCAGTCAAAACTCAAGCAAAGATGCCCCCATAACTTAATTTTTAGGAGGCGGATATTATCAATTTACGGAATGGAACTTTAAAGTGTCCCAAATAATAAAATGCAGGTCCGTTTACACAAGTATGTTCACCTTATACGTTAACATTTTTAAAATTCACCTAAACTTTAAATTTGAGTTCTTTTTCTCTTATGTTTTGTTTACAGTAAATATGTAATCTAACAAAGCAAGTTTTTGATTTTTTAAAACCAAATGAAACAATTTTTATAATGTCGATGAAATTAACTGGAAAAAGTAATGTCCTCTGAAATTTCTTCTGGTTTATGCTTATTTTTTCATTTTATTTCACACTATAGGTCTGAAATTTTGAATCAAAGCTGACAATTATTATTAATATTAAAAACTGAATGACGGAAATAAATGTAGCAGCGTTAATAACAAATAAAAAAATATGAGTTTTGACATCTTGAGTTCAAATAATGTGTCTTGCAACCACACATTCCGACAAACAAGTGTGTTGGCGTGTGTTGTGTGTCTGTATGTATGTAGAAGTGTGTGGGCAGGACATTCACACCTCCACCACCTAAAGAAGCAGGGGCAGGAGCATTCACCCTGTGGCAGGATCCTGGTCCAAACTGAAAAAGGAGCCACAATGGCAAATAGGGTCCAAAGTGAAAATAAATAACAATTTAACATTGCAAAAAAAAAACTGAATTTCGTAATCTTGGATTCAAATATTGTTTTTCGCAATGGTGAATTGTGTTCGGTATGTGTGTGTATTTGTATAAGACCTGGGGGCCACTTTTTGCTCCACCTGCTCTGCCGAGAACCACGGGCAGACCTGAAGAAGTACAGTGTAGCTTTGACGAGATGGCACTTGACTCTTTTTTTTAGTATTGTCCATTTTCATGAAGGGGTGATACGCAGATGGAAATAGAAGAATGGAATTCGTAATTCTGCTATTGGTTGTAGAACTTAAAGATGTCACTCTGCTCATCTTCAATACACCATCAAATTTAAGAAATTATCCAAAGAGATAAAACATTTTAATTTTTCACGGTCAAGGCAGATGTCTCATTGGACAGCTCATAGTCTGTGTAAGTAGATGGGTCTTTGTTTCACCTCTCTCTGTACTTATTGGTCAAGGACTGCAACGAATCCAACAATTAATTTGAATTGAAAATTTACAAAATTAGGGTTGCAGTAAAGAATGTAGTGCTTGTTAAATTTTTTCTTTTTCGCCAACTAAATTCAATTCCTGCTGCAAATTACATTCCAATAATAAATAATCACATTGCAAAAATTAATTTGGAACAATTTTTTCCTTTAAATTCAACTGATTCTAAAAAAATTTAGGTTTAAGTCATCAAAATTTCGTACATTAATCTTCACAATGGTAATAAAAACAATAAACATCAACAAACTTCAACCAGCAACGATAAAGTAAGAGCCAAATTTGTTCACTCAAGCCATTTACTGCGATTTATATTGAAATAAATTAATAATAAAGTAAAATATATTTTGCAGACGATAAATTTAGAATGGTTTACTACAATGTTGTCTCTTTTTTGACCTCAAATGGTTAAAGAATTATTCCCTCTACTGTAAATACAACTTGTCAGATCGCCAAAATGCCGCTAAATTCATAAATATGGTATGCATCAATTTCATCCTTCTTAACCTATTTTAAGGCATGGACTTGATTTCTCATTTGATTGACAGGTGCCATCTCGTCACGGTTTTATTATACCAGCAGGAGCAGGTGGACATAGCTCTGGGTTCGCTATCTTGTACCGCATGGCGCACAATACACAAAAATAGCACCAAGAGTTACACGGAAAAATAATTTTTACATATTAATACGGGGGTGTCTATTAGAGATGAGTTCGGGCTCACTTTTGAAGGCCCGAGCCCGCCCAAGCCCGAGAATTTTTAATCCGAGCCCGAGTGATATTGTCTTGTTTTGAACCCGACTCGGCCCGAGCCCGAGTGTATCAAACATCAATATATATTTTTAATTTCCACTTGGGATGCACTGCCATATGGTATATCGTAATAGCAATCGCAAATATATTATAAGTGGGTGCTATCTTTTTGAATTATTATTATTATTATTGCTACCATTAAGAAAAACTGTTCTCACGCTATTTAACTACCCCAATATTTTATTCCCTGAACGTTGTATTTGTATAAAAACTGACTATCTTAATATGAGATCGAGCCTGAGCCCGCCCGAGCCCGAAAGTTGCTTGAAGTTAAAGGGCCCGAGTCCGGCTCATCTCTAGTGTCTATGTACACTATTGCATGGACACCACGTCAGTAGTTATAATGTTGGCAGACTTCCAATTTGACATCTGAGGTCCAAAGAGGAAACATATATAGCACTTGTCATTACTCAAAAAAAAAATAAATTTTGAGATCCTAAATTCAAATTAAATTTTTTGCAACAACAAATTGCCGTAGGCAAGTGTGTGTGTGCTCCTTTGACAGCATGGTAGTGCATCGGGACTGTTGCTGACTCCATCTTGCTGCACACACCATGCCTGTATGGGTGCTCTGCAGCAGACGACAGAGCAAGGGAGAACTGCTGTACAGAGGCGCTTTGCGCTGGCAGACTGCCAATTAAAATTCCTGATCTTCAAAAGACCTTTATGCGAATTTGGCAAAAGATCCACCATAAACTGAATTTGCATATGAATGATCCCTATTCGTGGAGGCTAATCCTGCCATTTGAACTCATGAACATTGCAGAACCTTTGTGTCAAATACGGCTAAGATCCAATGTAAACTGGAAGGAATGGATTTGTAAGAGGGAAAATCTCACAGGGGTAAACCCCCCCCCCTCCCTCAAAGGGGCAAAAATCCAATATTATAAATTTTTGAGCAGCAAAGGACCTCTGTGCCACACTTCCAAATTTGACAAAGATCCAGAGTAAGGGTGAATATCAGGAAAAGTGCCAATTTGACCATGGAAATTTTCAATTTTTAAAGATACTCAGAAAATTAAATTAATTGGGTATTTCAAATACACATTAGTAACAATATTTTTTAAAAATTCGGGGCATGGTCAAAGTCAACATTTACCCCTCTTTTAGGGGGGGTTGTCTTTGAGCGTTACCGACATGATGAGAATGCTACCGAACTGACAAATATTACAGATTTTACACTTAGTGCACAAAAGTAAACACTTTCACAACCTTTTATGTTTAAAAACAAAATAATTATTACTTAGAATATAATAATATTTTCAGAGCCTGAACGCGTTTTAGTTTTATAAATAAAATTAGAGACTAATTAAAAGTTAGTTAAAGTCTAAATAAGTGCGACAAAGTTTTTTTCAAACAGATAAATAGGTGAATAGTTAAAAATAAAAATAAAGTGACATTCTTAACACAATCTTTAAAACGAAATTAGATCAAGACAGTCAGAGTTTGGCGGGGGAGGGAGATTTTCACTAAGCTGTTCTTAAGAGTTCCATTTTAAGACAAAATTATAAATTTGGGTGCAGTAGTTAGGAACAAAGGTCGGAATATTGATGTAAAAGAAAAGAGGGTGAAAAAAGACAATAATTTTGTTTGAAAACTCAAATTTTGCGGAAAAATGAATGTTTTTGAAGCATTTAAAAAACAATGAATAAACTGCTAAAATGGGAAAAATTAGTAGGAAAAACGATGCACTTGAATCTACCTTTGTACTTTAAAACTCAACAAACTCATAACACGAAGAAAAAATTGCGAAAAAATATCGGTATCGCACGCATTAGTTTCGTAACAAATACCTTCTACTTTGGCGCTGCCGATATGACCGCTGCCGACATGACAAATTTCCCGCGATATGATAGCTGAACATTCTTAATTGAAGATTCGAAAATAAAAACACCTTATTATGTCCATGACAATAGGTTTCTTTTCCATTATGCAAAAATAAATTGAAAAATTACTTTATTTTGTGTCTTAAATTCCGCTGCCGACATGACACTTCATTTGGTAGAAACAGAAAAGTCAAGATTGAAAAGATCTTACCTATAATTTAATGCAGCCGAAGTGAAAATTTTCCATCGGAACTGAAACATCACATATTAGAGCTTCTCCCAGCGTAATTTTTTGGCGCCAAAAAATGTTTTGTCCGGATTTTATCATTCCGGAAGTTGGTTCACTCGTCATGTTATGAAAACTTGTGACAAGCAGAAATTGCTTTTTTTATCGATCGAAATTCATTTTATCTAAAACTCAAAAGTTAAACGTCATAGATGAACATAAAACACGTTATTTCCTTTTGTATTTGTTTCTGCTGCGATGTTTTATAATCCACAGGATTTTTTTGAACTTTGCAATTCGAATGTGTGACGCGCTGCCGACATGACATTGAGGCAATAAAAAGAGTTCTATTGTCACAAATTAAAGTAAAACCTGAAAATTTTGTCATGGATTGTATGTGCAACGCAGTTTACTGTATGGGAAAAGAAAAATTTTTGGTTTTTATTTGGAAGTGCTTGAGAAATTCATTTGTGACTTAAATTAGCACTTTTCCTGATATTCACCCGTAAGCAGAAGATTTTTCTGAGGGAAACCCCATAAGAGGGGGGTTGAACCCCCAAATTGGCGAATGCATTCATAAGAAAATTCTACAGCATCAAAGGAGTCCTGTGCCAATTTTTGCAAAGATCTGTCATTAAATTAAAGGGCAAAAACAAAAATGAGGGGGGGGGGGGTCGACCTCATGGAGAGGGGGGTCGAAAACCTACCTAAATGAATTCCTGATCTTCAAAAGACATTCATGCCAATTTGACAAAGATACGGAATAAAATGGATTTGTATAAGAATGATTCCCATGCATGGAGGCTAAAGTATCATTTGTATTGTTGATATCTAGTCACATTTCTATTATTAAAATCTTTGTTATTCAATAATTAATTATTCTTTGAATAACTGATGAAAAATTTTACTTCCAGGTGACATTTTAAGTTAATAACATCATTGGTTATGATGAACAAGCAAGAATCACTTAGAAAATCAATAAAATATTTCTTAAAGAATACATGTTACATACATTTACGAGTATGATTAGAAATACGGCTTAATCTAATCATACTCGTAAGCCGTATGATTAGATTAAGCTCTTAAGCAGTTAATTTTCAACATTAAAATTTTTTTAGTTTAAGAAACTTTAAATAATATTGTATTTCTTCGAAACAACAATACTACAAATAGCTAATGAGCAAGTTATGAAACATTAGTTCGGAAGTGGTTGCTTATAACGTTGTGTTAAAAAGTGAAACTCATTGAGAATTTGTTTCCAAAAATACTTTATGCGACACTACAAATATGCACAATCGAGCAAGTAACAATCTCGTAGCACAACATTTATTCATCGTATCAACCTAAGTGAATAAACAGACGTGACATATGCGAAACTGTGCTTAGCGCTGGCGCAGAGTTAAATCTCGCCAAACGAATCGTGATCGTAGCGCCATCTGTGCGACCTACGAACGGGATGGTGTTTCTAAATTCGCGTCCAGGAAAACTATTCCATTAAATCGGGATCTTTGACATTACGTCTTAGACGAAATATTTTATTCCAATCTGTTTAATTCTAATAAGTGAGGTATTTGTTTGTCCGTTACAAGATTAAGAGGGGTTAACAGTATATGTTACTGTGAAACACCAAAATTAGTGAATGTCAACACTCACTGGCAAATGACATTTAACAGATTTTAATCTTTTATAGCAATATATACATACATATTCAATGAAAACATCAGATTATCAAAAGTACCAAAAAATAAAAAACTTACTTGAATCAAGTCTAATATGCCTAATTCACTTTCAGAAGGATCAACACAAAATACAACATATAAAGTGGCATAATGTCGAAAAATGATTTTCAAACTTCTATCTCCTAAAATTCTAAAATTCATTCAAATAATGTTAGAATCAAAAATCATTAGATGAAATTTTGCAAATTATATTACTATGATTTAAAAAAATATATTTCATGTACAAAAAGAAATAGAAGATAAATTGTAAATGCTTCAATCATGTTATTTAAATACAGGGTGGTTATAAATTCACAGGAGGTGTTTGGAGCCCTCTAGCTCGCGAACTACTGGGCGAAACATTGCCAAATTTCTTGAGCGTGCATATTAGACCATGGGATTTTGATTTCTGGAATAAAAAAAATAGTTTGAAAAATCACCACCAGGGGGAAATTTGGCGCTATAAAAGTGTATTATTCTGATTATCGAAGAATAATTGCTACTGACAAAATATGCATCCATTTTATTTGCAAAAATGACTTTTTTTTGTCACAAATGTGGTTCGATATGATCGCCATTGCAAAGTTGTAAGAACTGCATACGATGCACAACATTTTCTACGGCAACTCGTAACATATCAGAATGGATTTCTCTAACTTTTAAAATTATCATATATTTTAAACTTGCGATATCAGAAATGTTTCTTCGATACACTACACTTTTCAGACATCACCACAACCATCACATGGATTGAGATTAAGGTTCCTATAAGAGAATTTCTATTTTTTAATAGAAAATTCTACGGCGATCATATTAAACCTCATTTGCAAAGAACAATCATTTTTGCTTGGCGAAATTAATTTTTACAGCATCTTTTCAAGTTTAATTCGCGATATTCAGTGTAATACACTTTTACAGCGCCAAATTTCCCCCTGGTGGTAATTTTTCAAACTGATTTTTTTTTTATTCCAGAAATCAAAATCCCATGAAATCTCACGAAATTTGGCAATGTTTCGCCCAGTAGTTCGTGAGCTAGAGGGCTCCAAACACCTCCTGTTAATTTATAACCACCCTGTATTACAACTTTGCCTTAAAAAACAAGTGACACAGAAAAAAACATTCCTTTTGAAAAGCAATAAAAAGAGCAAAATTCAATAAATAGAGTAAATTGTGAGAAAAAAGAAAAAGAAAAACAGGAAAAAGGAGATTCTCCAAAAACCTGACGTTTTCCAATCACAAATTCTATAAAAATAAAAACTTAAAAAATGCAAAGAAAGTTATGCTTACACTTTGTAAAGAACTTATTAAGAGAAAAATAGAGGGAACTCATTTTAAGTATATTCTACACAGCTAAAAAAGGGCAGGAGATAGGGGGGGGCAGGCCCGGACTGGCCATAGACTTGACCGGGAGATTTCCCGATGCGCCCTCCCGAACGGCGCCCTTCTACTGTTTTCACAATGTGTTTGCTTTTTTCTTAAATAAATACTGGGCTTTCTATATCTTATAAAGAAACGCTATCTCATGCCCTCCTAAAGGCTGTTGGTTAAGCGCCCTTTCGTAAGCAGGGAAAGCATTCCACTGCGCTCCGCTATCTACTGTAGCTAAAGTCACTCTCGTTGTTTCCCAGAATCTCCTGGGCGTTTCCTCAATAAAAAAGGGATGTGAGGGTGAAAGTGACAGCACATATCAATGGTCAAGAATACGAGTAGAATGGTGAGATTTATTGATGGTACTTACGTCTTGTGCTTGTCTCGGGAGAGTGCTGCTACATGAATCAATGAGTCATTTGGGTTAGATTTTAGCATTAGTGAAGAAGTGATTTTGGAGCTTCAGAAAAATTGAATACACTATAAGAACGAATCTTTTCAACGGTAAATTTCTCACTTTAATTTTCATTTTCTTTGTATTAAGAAAATATTTTCCTAGATGTATAATCCTAAATTATAGAATTACAATACATAGATTTATAATTAGTTGTTTTATGATCTATGAGTTTCAATGTGATGATTTGAAAACTATTACAGTATACTCTCGATTATCTTCGAGCGGGTTATCTGTAATTCTAAGGATTTTAACTCCACAATTCGTTGCGTTGCAAATGGAATGCTAAAAAAATTAATTTCTTTTAAGACAATACTAACTGCAATGACTTTCCTACAATTTTTTTAAGTATCAACTCCTTTATCAGATTACTTGCAATCCAAGAATTTAGATTATGCGCAAGTATGGCGCCACGTGGAAATGGCCACTAATTTCTTAAAAGACAGCAGAGACTCTTTTTCAAAAGTATATTCTTTAGCTCAAAATTTTGTCACCTTTATGCAGAAAGAGATGGACAAAATATCTGAGGAAATGAGTGATATCGAAATAGAAATAAAGCTTCCAGAAAAAAGAGTGAAAAAGAAAAAGTTGATGCCAGGCGAAAATAAAGATAATGAAGTAACACTTGTAAAGGAAAAAAAGCTATTTTGTACAAAAATATTTTTGAGTGTAATGGACACCGTAATAGAAAACTTGGACTATCGCTATATAGAACACAAAAGCCTTTATCATTCATTAAATGTGTTTGATCCTAGACCATTTGCTGACACAAATAATATACAACATTACGATTTTAAATATATTTCTAATTTAGTTCATAACTTAGACTCAAGTAAACTTAAAGAAGAACTGTTTTTATTTGCTTCACTTTAGCCTCAAATGTCGGAACCTTTGAAATCAAATAAATTAATTGGTACAGATACAGACTCGTCAGTGGAAAGAGAAGAAGAAATAAATTGGGAAAACTGTGGAAACGAGAATCAATTATGCCGGTCATGCGTAAAGTGCGCATTCAAACTAGTTCCTGATTATAATATGGATGCAGTACAGAGAACTGCATAAAGTCTTTCTATAAATATCTTCTTACAATCCCTTTAACGCAAGTAAGCTGTGAAAGAGCCTTTTCCTAGCTCAAAATCATAAAGACAAGACTTCGTTCAAGATTGAGCAACTCAAACCTGGGAATCATTTTTTCTCATGGCAATGTGAAAAAGACATTTTAATAAATATCGACGAAGAAGAAATACACTGGTTGACAGTGGTTCACTAACAACAACCAAATTATTATTTTTATAACGTACTCATATAGTTATTTAAATACCTGCAAGTAAAAGTCCCACCACGTCTTAATTTTCCGAAATAAAAAAAATAATTTTTTACTATTTTTTATGATTTTCGCACCAAATGCCTATTTTTGGAGGGAAAAGGAGCAAAATATTAACTCCTAAATTTTTTTGGAGGTGAAGGGAGACTCAAAGTCCGAAATCATGACCACCGATAACAAAAAGGGGGGGACGAGGAGAGTGTATCCCCTCAAAATATGCAAAAAATCATGAAAAAGTATCTTTTTATTCCGGTTTCTTTAATATGACATTTTAAAATTTTTTTCTGGTGTAAAATCAGAGTATAAGACACCCTCCTATTATTCCTATGCCCAAAAAAAAATTCGCGCTGTAAAAAAAAAAAAAAAAAAAAAAAAAAAAAAAAAAAAAAAAAACGATCTTATGACTGACGCTCGCTAAATACATGGCTACCTGCGATCATGCTAAATACGAGCTAAAGTATTTACGGCTTTGTATCAGAGGGGGCGAGGGGGGGGGGGGCTTTTGGCAAAAAGTGGAGAGTGATGGAGAGGAAAGGAGCCATATATGGATTTTGGAGATAATTTTACATAAGAACCAGCCAGAATACGCCGTCTTTCTGAAGACCTGCGATGTGTCTCGTATTTAGCGTGCGACAGTCATAAAATCGGTTTTTATTATTTTTTATTATTTTTTTTTTACAGCGCGAAAATTTTTTCGGACGTAGGAATCATAGGAAGGGGTCCTATCCTCTGATTTTACATCGAAATTTTTTTTAAAACGTCATTTAAAAAAAACAAGAATGAAAAGATCATTTTTGGTGATTTTTTGCTCATTTTGAGGTGGTACAACCCCCCCCCTAAGAACCCCTTCTTTGCTATTAGTGGTCATGATTTTGAACTTTGAGTCTCTCTTGAAACTTCAAAAAAAGTTAGGAGTTAATATTATGATCCTTTCCTCTTGAAAAAAGGTGTGTTTGATATGTTTTTTTAGTTATGTTCAGTACTTTTTAGAAATTCATAACAAAAAAACTGTACGTGCTACAGCTTTTTTACTATTATTTTTGAATTCTACACTGCAAAATTAGTCAAAAACAGTTGATTTCATCTTTGTTAGGGAAAAAAAGTGAAAATTTGTCGACTAGTGAATTGGAAGATTATGTGAGAAAAGTTCCGAACTTAAAAGATTTCTTAACTATTAATCATGATTTTTTATTTTTTTGGTCTTGGATACTTTTTTCATACTTTTTATTAGTTATTCAAGTGAACATTAAGAAAAGTGCCACTTTGGATTCTAGAACTTCATTTATTGCCATTTAAAAAGTATATTTGTTTCATATACTTCAACGATTTATATGTAATTTGCTATAAAAATGTTAGTTTATTATTTGGGTATTTTCTATAACTTTGGAATATCATCGTGTCATAGATACAAGATACTAATCGAGATGTTTTCAAAAGATAATGTACATTGTGCAATATTAAGGCAAAAACAACAATCGGAGGAAATGATGCATTTACGTTTGTTTTTAAACATTGAATCACGTGTTTCAAAAAATATAAATGAGCAAAAATAGAAGAGGCAACAGAAGAGCAATATCTGCATGTACCACGATTAAAATTTTCATACCAGAATGGATTTTTTAGTTTCGCGGACATTACTTCTAGTGTAAATATGCATTTCCGCCTTAACTGATAATTTCTAATGAAGCACGTGTGAAGAGTAAAATCAAATTGAAAGTTCTTATTGTAATATCATGGAATTAAAGGTAAGATTTCAAAGTCTTAAAAAAACATTAATGAATTTTAAAAAAATAAATAATAATAATTAAAAAAAACACGCTTCTGTATTTATGGGGTTTTTTGAAATGTCCGATTTAAATTCTTAAAGTACTGTGGAGTCTAAATCGGCGCCCTTCGACTCCGCCTTCCCACGAACTTTCGACCACCCAGTCCGGCCCTGGGGGGGGGGGGGGGGTCATACCAGGAGAGTGACAAGAAGCACCAGCAGAGTAACAAAATGATTTTCATCATGGGTTATCAAAAATTTTACAACAATAATAAAGAAATAATTGTACCCCCCCCCCCCCCCAAAAGCAGAATACTTTGTGATGTTTGGCAACATAAAAATATTAGACAAAAATTGTTCTGCAAAATATTTCAAGAATTTTTACATAGAAACGTGACCTTTTTCAAAAACAGTCATCCCAAAATTAAAACATTCCTACACATGACTACAAAAAGAACACTTTATTCATTTGTTCAGTACACAGTTTTAATGCAGAAAAAAATCCAGAAGGGGTTATACCTTAAAAATTCAACAAAAGTGTCTGATTTACGATTTTTTTAAAGATGCAATGTAAGCTTTGAAATTTACATTTTTCCTGTGAGAAAACCTGTGATGAGAACCTGCAAAATTCATTCTGAGCCATTCCCTGCCCCGTTTTTTCAAATATCAAAACTGTGTGTTATGCATTTCTGTGAAAAAAATTAAGATACCTTGAGAAATATCCAATCAAAAGATGAGTTAATAAAAACGGACTGTAGTACTATAGAATAGAAGAAATTGCTCTTTTGATTTTAAATACTACCACATCCAAAATAAAAATATATCATGGTTGAGCATAAAAACATAAATTATGTTTCCTGCAAATGGCGGAAAATGCATTATTAATTGTGAACAAATTTTTAAAAATAAGTAAATGTGCTGAAGCTAATTACAATTCCAGAAACAGATAAGGGACGAAGGGTGTGGAAAATTTATTAGATTTAGAGTGGCAACAGTCCACATGCTTCCGACCGCGAGCTCCCAAAATAGACACACTTTTAGATACCACTGAACTTTCGATATGGAAGCGTGCAGTTTTTTGATGTAACTGATTGTTACCCATCGATGTCCCATTTCTTGTTTCGAATGATTAAGTTTTCTCTGTGAATATGTCTATAGTTTTCAATTTAATTAAACAGTTCCTTTTTTAGTTTTAAGTTTATTGTTCGTGGCAAATTTAGAATCTTTGAAATCTTGCACGCCATTTTTCCTCATGGTGCATTCGGCACGGGAACTCGGATTATAAAAACTTTGATTCGCTTTATGGGATTTGATGTCACTAGAAGATTCCTCTGGATTTGCACATAGTGCGAAGACTACAAAGGTAAGCGAAACGCCTTTACTTACAGCTATGGATTTCGAGAAAGCCAAAAAAAATCGTACTGTTCTTAGAACTGCAGTAACGAAAATAGCAAATACTATTGAAGGTTTAATTAAAGTTGACCAAGTAGATGTAGAAACCCTAGACGAACAATTAAACCAATTAAACATTAAAGCAGAACTTTTGAAGAAAATTGATAACGACATCGAACCGTTATTAGAATTGGAAGAATTTGAAAAAGAACTAATGTCAACATACGAATATGATGAAAAGATTTCAAACGCGATATTTTGCGTTAAAAGAAAGATGAAAGAAATTCAATCCTGTAATACTAACCAAGTGAACACAAGTTTAAACGTAACTGAGACACCGATAAACGAAATAAAACACGTTAAGCTTCCGAAATTGAACATTCAAAAGTTTTACGGAGATTGCACTCAATTTTATTCCTTTTACAATACTTTCAAAGTTTCGATTCACGAGAACCAAACTCTTTCAAAAACTGAAAAATTTAACTATTTAAAAAGTTATTTGGTTGGCCCTGCAGCTTATGCAATTGCGGGTTTTGAAATCTCAGATGAAAATTACGAGTCGGCACTTCAGGTATTAAAAGAACGATTCGGACAAAAAGACGTCATAATTAACAGCCATATGAATAAATTGCTGAACTTAACTCCTGTTTACAAAATCACTGACATTCCAAAGCTAAAAAGACTTCACAACGACATTGAAATTAATGTTAGGTGTCTTTCAACTTTAGGATTAGAATCGAATTCTTATTCTGCAATGTTATTAGCAGTAGTATTGAAAATAATTCCACACGAGTTCGCATCTATAATAATGAAAGCAAGTGTAATGTGTCTGTCTGTCTGTCCATTTGTCTGACCGAGCTCTCCAGCCAAATCTATCGCACGCAGGGACCTGGAATTTTTTACACGGAAGCACAAAGGGGCTGGCCACCAGACCTCGAAGCCCGATTTTCGATTTTTGAATTAGAAAATTTTTTAAAAATCTATATATATATAAAGATGACGGTGTTTGTTCGTTTGTAACCGCTGGCCAGAAGTCCCCACAGCACCTACAGACCTGAAACTTGGCTCAAAAATTCGAACGTACCCCGCCCTCGTGCACCTCGAAGGCCAAATTTTTAATTTCGAATTAGTTATTTTTAAATTAATTAATTAGTCTCATTTTTGGTGTATCCGCCATTATTGAGGGGAGAAAACCTTCCCACACCCCCAAACATTATATATCGTTGGAAAGGGTTTTTTTTTCTGAAAAAGAAAAGCTTTAGCACGTTTCTGTCCGTTAATTAGGACAGGAGATATTAATTAATCAAATTTAATCAATTTTCAAGGCCTAACTCTGTACGCAGAACTGAAACACTAGAGCCATTTTCCTGATCAGCTGCTCTTTTGTCCCTGAAGTTACTTTGTGATTTAAATTTGCGTATAGATTTAAGACTTGAAAATTTATTCAATTTGATTAAATAATATCTCCCGTTACTTACTTAACTTTCTGTCTCTTATATTTATTTGGCGAATTGATTTAAACTTTAACATGACTTTAAGTGGAATTTAAAAGGTTGTGGAGCGCATTTGAACTAAAGAATATAATAATTTGTCTTCAGAGGGGTTAAAGTGAATTTAAATTTATTAAGTTGACTTCCTCAAAATTCGGTGTTACCGAAAATGTCACAATGGAACTATTATTGTTAAAAATTTAGGGATGGCTATTCAGTTCCTCTTCGCATTTGGCGTCGTAAAGTTTGGCGACAATCAGGAAATTTACCAAACCTCCCAGCCAGTGAAACACTACTTTCTCCAAATCAAAGAAAAAGAAAACTGTCTGGGAAGGAACAGTAGTTGTTTGCAGTCTAAAGAGTATTTTATTGCATGTTTAAAACATGTATTTAATGCCGCCATCACTAAATTTTTAATAATAATAGTTCCGTTCTGACATTTTCTGTAACACCGCTATTCAGTTACTTTTCATATTTGGCGTCGTAAATTTTGGCAACAATCGGGAAATTTTCCAAACTTTCCGGCCAGTGAAATCTTGATTATTTGAGGGTCACTGTTAGATTGCGCAGTCGCACTTCAAAGCGATGGTACGAAAGACATATTTCTTTCCTTTTAATGTTCACATTAAAATCATGGAAGAATGGTTGTGGCTGATCTGCCTGATACAATCGGTTCCCTATGTTAATAAATTTAGATTTGGCGACCAATTTTACATTGAAATTACGGTTAAATCGGTGAATTATATTAAATTTCAAGGGCAGTATTGCTGTGGTCGTTGAGAGTTTTCGAAAATCTTGGCTCTACAGTTGTGTCAAAAGTTCCATTGGAACGTAAAAATTTCGCTAAAAATAAATAAGTTCGTCACACACACACGAAAAGAAGAAAAATATCTTTAAAACTCAAATAATCCTCGCATTGAGCACTACAAACTGAAATGGCATTAAAAGTGTCATCAATATATTTTAAAAGATCGTGGTGCACATTTGAATTAAAGAATATAATAATTTTACTTAAGAGGGTGGAGTGAATTTAAATTTATTCAGTTGACTTTCTTTACATTTTTCGCACGGGCATCGCCGTGAGGGTACTGCTAGTTAGAATATAATAGACAAAATGCGAAAAAATCTTGCGTTCCAGATATAAATCAATTCTTACATTTCTTGCAAAACGAAATAACCGCAAGAGAACAAACTTATTTGTTTCGATCAAGGCCAACAGAATTAAGCAGCAAAAATAAAAAATCACAAGAAAATGCTGTCTCCAATTCTACATGCGGTTTTTTGGTTGCTGCAAAAAATAAGAATGAACCTTACACTGATAAGAAATCTGAAATTTGTGTTTGTTTATTTTGTAAAAAAGAACACGATATTCTCAACTGTCCGTTGAATATAGAAAAAAAGAAAATTGTATTGAGGAATCAAGGCAGATGTTTTTTATGCCTTGGATTTAAACACCGTATAAAAGATTGTTTATCGGGTAGGAATAGCAAGTTTTGTTCCGGTAAACATAATGAGAGTATCTGCTATAAATTTAACAATTTAACGGAAGACAATTCGAAAGAATCTCCCGCTTGCGATGAAGCGGTAAAAGTAATTTCTGCTGTGTCTCACACAGGAAATAAAAATAGGACTCTTTTGCAAACGAGTTATGTGTTTGCAAAAAACGAACTCTTGAATTCGAACTGTGGTACGCGCGTTTTACTCGACTGAGCATCAATGCGCAGCTTCATTACGCAAAACATAGCCAATAAATTAAAATGCAAGGTACTAAGACAAGAAAAATTATCAGTGTATACATTTGGAAGCAAAGTTCCGATTGAAAAACATTACGATGTCATCAAACTTACGTTAATCAACAGAAACTTTCCCGACTGGAAAATAGAAATTGAAGCGTTAGTAACAGACGAAATATCTGGATCATGTATTCCTCCCCCGGAAATAAAAGACTTTAATAAAATAAAAATGTTAAAAAATATGACTCTCGCGGATTGTCCAGAAAGCAAAGAACCCATAACAGTTTTAATTGGTGCTGATTATTATTATAATGTTGTAACAAGAAATATAAAACATTTAAGTAAAACACTAGTTGCAGTTGAAACAATTTTCGGTTGGTGTTTATACAAGGTAAAAATAGTGAAAACCACGTCTCGTTAGTAATGAATGTAGTCGTTGAAGATACCTCGATTTCAGAACAAATTCAGAAGTTTTGGGACTTAGAAACTTCAGGTCTTATCGATTCGAAACGAGATACTGACCCTAAAGAAAATGAAATCATAAAACTATTCGAGTCTCAAATTAAATATGAAAACAAAAGGTACACAGTGGGATTACCGTGGAAATGAGAAAAGCGGAAGTTGGAAGAAAATAGGAAGATAGCTGAAGAGAGGTTTTCTAGACTTAGAAAAAGATTCCAAAGAAATTCAGAGTTGTATTTTGAATACAAAAGGGTGCTAGACGACTATTTGCATCAGAAAATTATTGAACCAGTTATTAACCCGGATACACCCGGACGACACAGTTAAATTTTATTTACCCCACAGAGAAGTAATTAGAAAATCGCGTGAGACGAGTAAGCTACGCATTGTTTTTGACGGTAGTTCATATGACGACAATTGTCTATCACTAAATGACTGTCTTCATGCAGGTCCAAATTTATATTCAGAAATATTTGATATTCTATTGAGATTTCGTTTACATCCCATTGCTTACACCACAGACATGAAGCAAGCGTTCTTACAAATATCTCTTAATGAAGAGGATAGAGATGTAACTCGTTTCTTGTTTACTGATGACCCTTCTGACCAATCTATTCCACCTCAGGTTTATAAGTTTACTCGGGTTCTCTTCGGTATAACTAGCAGTCCATTTTTGTTGGCCGGAATTTTGAAATATCATCTGAAACAGTACACTGACAAATATCCGGAGACTACAAAATTTTTGAACGATAATATTTATGTCGATGATGTTATCGGAAGTCATGTGTCTGTAGAAGAAGCCTTAGCCCGCACGTTAGAGTCTATAGACATTTTTGAAGACGCCGGTTTGTCATTACATAAGTGGCGCACTAATTCAATGCCCCTAAGTGAACTGTGGAAGGAATTTGGGGTTATTTCTAGTGATAGTTCCGAACCCTTTAGAGAAGGGAATGCAAGTTACAAAGTTCTAGGAATAGCGTGGGACAACTTGAAGGACATTCTTTATTTTGATGTCGAGGAGTTAGTCAAGTATGTTTCGAAACGGATTGACACTAAAAGATACGTACTCCAGGTGTTAGGACGCATTTTTGATCCTATCGGAATTTTAGGTCCTTTCACAGTGAGGATTAAATGTTTGATGCAAAAAATTTGGACTTCAGGTTTTGACTGGGATGATAAATTACCCGCAGATTTGAGTTTGTTATGGAGAAACTGGTGCGACGAAGTTTCACAATTGGCGAACATTTCTATTCCACGCCACTACCTTTCCGGAACGCCAGATGAAAAAATTAAAAATCTCGAATTGCATTTCTTTTGTGATGCAAGTATGAAAGCCTTTGGAACTGTGGCCTATCTTCGTGTAACAACTGAAAACGAAAATGTTCGAACGGCATTTGTGGCTTCGAAAAATAGAGTTGCTCCAATGAAATCTCTTACATTGCCTCGACTAGAGCTCATGGCTGCGTTACTCTCGGCAAAATTAAGTTACAATGTTTTGAAAGCCTTGAAACGTGACATTTCGTGTTATTTCTGGTCTGACTCGAAGATAACCATTTTTTGGATAAAAGGAATTCCCGAAAAGTTCAAGCTGTTTGTGAAGAATCGGGTTGAAGAAATTCGAAAATTGACTTCCCCTTCAGACTGGTTCTATTGCCCAGGAAAGATCAATCCCTCAGATGCCTTGTCAAGAGGAACTAAGGCTTCCAAATTGCTAGAAGACCCAACCTGGCTGATGGGACCGCAGTGGCTAAGAAATCCTCCGGAATATTGGCCGAAGTCCGAAAATAATGAAGAAATATGTTCAGAAGAATTGGAATACAGAAAGACATCACATGATATTCTCCAATGTGAATGTATTATTGAAGAAAAGGAAAATCCTATTGACATCACTAAATTTAGTAATATGGAGAAGTTAGTAAGAGTTACAGCTTGGGTGAAGAAGTCCATCATGAAATTTAAAAAGATTTCTAACATATGCGAAACACTGACGACTGAAGAATTATTAGAAGCTGAGAATCATCTTATAAGGCTAGAACAGAAGACATTCTTTAAAGAATATGAATCTTTGAAAAATGGAAATCCAGTTCAAAAGAATTCCGATTTGTTTAATTTTTTACCATTCATGGACGAAAATGAAATCGTCAGGCTAGGTGGAAGATTGGAATTTGCTGAGCTATCTACAGAAGAAAAACATCCCATCATTCTTCCAAAACAGTCCTGGATAACAACTTTAATCAAGAGACGAGAACATGAGAAATTGATGCACGGTGGAACAGCTTGCACATTCGAAAACGTTTTTGGATTCCAAAAGGACGGCAATTGGTAAAGAGCGTCATCAAGAAGTGTCTGATTTGTCAAAAATATCTTGCGAAGGCTGGTAATCAAGTTACAGCTCCTTTACCATTTGACAGAAGTAACACGTCACCACCTTTCTCGATTTGTGGGTTAGATTTTATAGGGCCAATTTATGTGAAAATTTTTAAAGAAGTTCAGAAGTCCTATATAGTTTTGTTTACATGTGCGATCACAAGATCCATTCACCTCGAACTCGTAAGTGATATGACTACTGACTCCTTCTTATTGGCACTTCGGAGATTTTTAGCAAGAAGAGGGAACTGTAAAATAATATATTCAGATAATGCGAAAACCTTCAAAAGGGCTAAAAAGGAAATTGAAGATTTATCGAAAATTATCTCAGACAAATTGCTTTTCGAATTTGTCACTAAAGAAAGAATAGTCTGGAAAAATATCGTTGAAAGAGCCGCATGGTGGGGAGGGTTTTACGAGCGTCTGGTAAAATCTGTTAAAGATTGCCTGCGGAAATGTATAGGGAAAGCTTTGTTGAAATTTGAAGAGATGTCAACCTTGCTTGCCGAAGTGGAAACTGTCCTCAACATGCGACCTCTTACTTACGTCTATAATGAAAATAATGAACCGATGCCTTTAACACCCATGCATTTCTTGAATTTTGGTCGTGAACCCCAGTATCCTATTCATTTTGCCGAAATAGTAGAAAATGAGTCTAAACGATCTTCACTCCTAAAACGGAAAAAATATCAATCTCTTCTTCTTAAACAGTTATGGATAAAATGGAAACAGCAATATTTACTTGATCTTAGAACAGCTCACTCTTTGGATGACCCGAACAAACAACCAGCACTCAAAGTAGGAGATGTTGTTCTTATCGAAGGTGATTCCAAAAATAAGCTACTTTGGAAACTAGGAAAAATTGAAAAAATATTTCTCGGACGGGATAGCAATGTACGCTCATACGAAGTTAAAACATCATCCGGACTTTTACGTAGAACAATTCAGCATTTGTATCCCTTGGAAACCTGATGGTTATTAGAACTGGACTTTATGAACTAGTTCAAAATTAACTTTTATTGTTTATGTCGATAAGTCTCACTAATTTGAAAGATTTGATTTTTGCATGTTTATTGATTGATATTTGTATTTTTTGAATTTACTATTTGTAATTTATGTATCAATTGAAGTAATTGATGAACTCTTTTTGGAGTTCATGGTGGGGAGTGTGTGGAAAATTTATTAGATTTAGAGTGGCAACAGTCCACATGCTTCCGACCGCGAGCTCCCAAAATAGACACACTTTTAGTACAGTGCCTAGAAGGAGTAGTGTGCCGTTCGAGGGAGAAAAAGTGAAGCCAGTTCGGTGGAAAACGCCAGATGGCGCTGCGCACAGCTCACCGGTCTGGATTTACATTCAGTCTCGTGTTAAATCAGCGAAAAATAAGCTAATTTCGTGATTAAAAAGCCGCGTTTTACGAACTTACCTAATTTAAACGAAAAAGATGAATTGTTGAATGAATTTGATTTGTTGCACGCATGTTCATTTATTTTTTTAAAGCCATATAAACATTACATGAATTCTTTTTAATAATATTAGTAGCTCTACTAAAGCATTTTTTTTAAATTAATGTAATTTTTTCAAACTGTAAAACCATTTTGTTAGAGAGCATGCCCTAGCATTTTACATTATTATGTTCGAAACACGAATTTGTGTATCTTGCTTTGGAAAAAAAATAATGAAAGCAACGAAACTATGTATTAAAATCAGTTATTTTCGGATAACTACGGGTTATTTATTTACTTATACTGTTTCTAATTTCTTGTAGTCAATAACATGGCTTAAAAATTAGCTGACTATTTTCAAATTCACTAGAAAATTGAAAACTTTACAAATCAAATATTCATTTTACGAGTAAAAAAGAAAAAGAAGAATACTTTGATTTTGATTCATATGTGAGGAAGGAGAGAAATATTTTCCTTGGAAAAGGTTTTAGAAAAAAAATATTGAAATGATTTTTTTTTTAATCTAAGCATCAACTTAGCTATAACTTGAAAGCTCGTTCGTCTGTAGAAGTCTGATGGCATTAAAACTGTTGCTCGGCATTAAACAAAATTTTTATTTTACAAAGTACATAAACACATAGTTGCTCATACCACATAAATGATTTGAATTAGCAGTAATTTTTGAATAATTTAAATAGGTAAATCATAGTCACCACAACAAAACAAATTTTTACACTCGGAAAAGTTAGAAATATCTGAAGTGTTCGTTATTTTGGTTGGCCGAAAGTCCAATGGCCGGTCGCTAGCAGTTACCACAGGTAAACACAGCTGGAGACTTCACGCCTACCCTTCTGATCTATGCCTAGGTTGTACAAGTGACAATGCAATGCACCGTGGACTATTCGAGCTCTTCCTGACTTAGGAGGACTCAGGGGGTGTGCCTACCACTCTTGCGGGTGGGGTGGGGGTACACTTAGGTAAACCATCTGTTTATTAGGATCTGCAGTATGGAAAAGCTGGGGCCGTAGTGGCACGAACGTTAAAGCATCAGACTCTTAACCGGTGGGTCCCGGGTTCGATTCCAACCAAGCAAAGATCCACCGTCTTCACTAATAGTTACTGGAGGATGTTAACGAAAAAGCTCGTAGTCACAAAGTCCTCCAAGTGAATAGATACCTTTAGGAGTACTAGACTAGGGGTTTGCTCGACTACTTGTCTTGATAAAAAAAAAAAAAGAGAGCGCTCTTTTTCGATCAAGACCAGCAGTCGATTGCCGTGCAATAACATGACTACGCAATAATATGAAGAAGGTCCATTTCTTGGAATTTTTGTTTTTTATATTCGTGAAATATATCGATACTTATTTTGCAGTCGATTATTAACTTTAAACTCTGGAAAGTGAGAGGGCAGTCGCCTCCCTGTACGAGCCGTCTATGCTTGGAGGCATCCATAGCTTAACCATCTGCAGTAAAGGAATGCATATTAGCTAAGGTTCGGTCAGGCCGATGCATCGGCGCCGATGGTGCAATGTTTTTTTCATCGGCATCAGCGGCCGATGTTGATTATAAAAAATGATCAGCCCATCGGCCGTGAAAAACACCAAAAGCCGATGTTTTTTTTAATTTAAAAATAAAATAAAATACAAAAATAAATAAATGAATAAAATTATATTTCTTTTCATTGTTGTTGTTGCTTCCAACAACTGCTTTGGCAACTAACCATATTGCAGACCTAGTGCATTCCTCGAAAACCGGCATCCATTCGTTCATTAGGCACCACTATCGGCGGAATGCCATTACCAAGAGCATTTTAAAGCTCAGCTTCCCCTAAAAAAATGGAGGCACCTGGGCTCGATTCGATGCGAAACTTTACTAGGAATTTAATTTTGCCAAGAGATACTCAATGCCAAACGAGTAATCGAGCGATCTTTGTTGAGAAAGGGGAGCGAATAAGGGGGATTTGTGAGAGATCCTTGGATTTTTTCATCATTCAAGGCTTTAATGATTACAATTCTTTTGTTTCTTTGAAAGGAAGTAGAATGAAATGAATCAATAATTCTTTAAATCTCTGACAGGGACGTCATTTCAAGTTTTTCCAGGGGGGGGGGGGGGCAAAGGGTCCAAACGCAATGCAATTTCATCGGAAAACATTAAAAACCACGCCCACTTATATGTAAATACATTGATTTCTCAAAGCCGGGGGGGGGGCAATTGACCCCCCCCCCCCCTAAATGACGGGCCTGATCTCTGATAATCTTTTTTTTTCTTTTTTGCCAACGGCCATTACCCATTTTGCCGATGGCCACTGCCATCGGCATCGGCGGCCGATGCTAATGTGGCCGATGCACGGGTACATTGGCCATTGGCCGTCTTTGAACAATCGGCCAACAATCGCCATCGGTCGATCCTTAATATAAGCAGCTGCAGTAAAGGAAAGTCATCATCCATATTTTCCATCTATTTATTGCAGCTAAATTTAAAGTATGGATGCCGATGAGGATAGGGACATGGTGCAGTCTACATCAGTAACTTTTTATTTTCAATACATAAAATGTTCCATTTTATGCAAAAAAAAAAAAAAAAAAACGCTGGTAGCATTTTTAGTAAGCTACATAACACCGCAAAGGGGGGGGGGGTCTGCATTAGCATCCATGGCTATGTCCGCACATTTGATTCGCTGTATAGAAAAGCTATCGGTCATCTTGATATTCTAGCAATTTATTGTAGGAAGAGTGATGAAGCAGGGGGGGGGGGGTGTAGACGCCGACAACACGATTTAAATTTAGTAAATGTGTAAAAGAGTTTCATTTTGTAAGTTTTCCCTCATCTTCGGGAGCTTCGTATTCACTTTTGGACCCTGCTCTGAAATTAAATGAAGCAAATTACCTCTTGATCTAAAATTTCAAAGTCTTCATTAAAACATGACAATGCTCCTTCGTAAAATTTTCGAAAATTGCGGTGAAACAAATGTTAAACTCCGAGAAAACCAACCGAGCAGCAGACCGCACTGCCCTCTAGCGGATTTCCACAACTTTGACCTCACGATCAGCAGGGGAAAACTACGGCGTTCGGCACACTACTCCTTCTAGGCACTGTACTTTTAGATACCACTGAACTTTCGATATGGAAGCGTGCAGTTTTTTGATGTAACTGATTGTTACCCATCGATGTCCCATTATTCTTGTTTCGAATGATTAAGTTTTCTCTGTGAATATGTCTATAGTTTTCAATTTAATTAAACAGTTCCTTTTTTAGTTTTAAGTTTATTGTTCGTGGCAAATTTAGAATCTTTGAAATCTTGCACGCCATTTTTCCTCATTATATATAAATATTATATATATAATATTAAAAGGCGGAGCAAACCATTTTCTGAAAAAAAAGGGATATAAATATTCAATTTGAATGCCTAAATAAATAAATACTATTACAATGTTAAAAGCCGTCTCATTTCTTTGCTTCGTTCACACAGTTCATCAATAACTTTTTCACTCTCAATTGCAAGACTCACACTGCATTAAGGCTCGACCGATGGCATTTTTTGGCCGATGCCGATTGTTCTAAGTTGGCCGATGGCCGATTATTTTCCTTTTCCATCGGCCGATAGCAAAAAAAATCAAACGATTAGAAAAATAAATGTTTATAGGAGATTTGAAGGATCATATAGGGGAAGACCGCCTATATTGGACCACTGCTTAAATTGGACCTCGGGCTTAAAATCTAGTACAGAGATCTGTGCTACACTTTAACAGTAGAAGTATAAAGTTTTAGGATTAAAATCAATGTGTATGAAGTTTCACCAGTCTTCAAACTGTTTAGCGTACGAGTTACGGCTTGATTTGTGTTGAAAACGTGCGAAATCTTATTTTGCGGACTTCAGGGCCCAATCCAAGATTTTTATCTTACTACCTATTTTTGTAAATATATTTAATCGTCATCCTATTTTTGTGAATTTACTACTTCTTGATCGCTATTTTTTCACAGCACATTTTAAGTTATTTAATTTTGGATAAAAAACTCATGTCATTGTTACATTTATAATCATCTTTTTAAATAATACAAAAAGAACTTACACGGTCAAAAAAAAAAAAAAAAAAATTATCAATTACTAATACCATAAAAAAAGACTAATACTCAAAAGAAGAAAATAAAAAAATAAAAACAAAGTAATAACAGCCTGCAATTTGCAGTCTTTAACGTTTGACATAGTAATCTTTATGTTGGGAACCTCAGTAGATGGTCAACCTCGTTTTGACATGATTTCAATTAAAAAATCAACTAAATTAAACACTTAATTAATAATGTAGGACGTATTCAAAAACTCGCAACGCACATGGTTTGATCGGCGATGTAAACAATGGACGCCTCGGCCGGCGCTTCATTTCAGTTCGTTCCGTTCAACATCTTCTTTAGTAATAACTTCATTTCACAACGCGGAAATGCCGATTGCCGTGGAGCAAAGGAAAACGCATTCAATGGGAAGTACCCGGAATTTTGTCAAAATACTTCTTTTTCCGACCATTTTTTTAAACAATCTTTGTGAAGGTACCGGTTTTTATTTAGAATGATTTAAGATGCCTATTTTTTTATGCAATTTTTGTGAAGGTGCCGTTTTTATTACTTTATTTTTGTGAAGGTACCGATAAACGGTAGTAAAATCGGCCTGCATTGGGCCCTGGACTTGTTTCTAGAAGAATGACTCAAAAACTTGAGAATTGCGGTAAAATTCTGTTACAGTATTATCTATATATATAAAAGAAAGTCGTGTTAGTTACACTACTTATAACTCAAGAACGGCTGTACCGATATGGCTAAAAATTGGTGGGTAGGTGGCTTAGAGCCAGGAGACGGACATAGGCTATAATTTATGTGTGTCAATTACATAAATAGAAAAACTGTCTTTTTGACTAAGCCTTTTTTGACACCTCCATAGCTGAGCGACATAAAGCACACGTTCTGGCAGCTTCCGGTGCGCAGCAAACAGGTTGTAAGTTAGTGGTGCGTTGAGTGTTATTTGACTTTTTCGTGAAATAAATTAATTATAAACAAACGCGTTACTTCCCTTGAAATTTATATGTGATAAGCTGTCAGAAACGATTGCTAATTCCTAGGATCCCGATGATCCCAACCGATATGCTGTTTGAATTTAAAAGACTTCAATTTCCGATCCGTCTTGCATTTGTCATGACCTTTAACAAATCACAAGGCCAATCCTTAAAAGTTTGTGGTTTGAATCTAGAACATCACTATTTTTCCCATGGTCAATTATATGTGGCATGTTTACGGGTCGGAAGACCATCTGCGTTGTTTCTTTTTGCGCCTGATAATAAAACAAAAAACGTTGTGCATCAGAAGGTACTTTAGTGAAGAGCAACCTATGTACTAAAATACAGAAACAATAATGAATGATTAATGTAGGTACTTATTTTTTTTTTTTTTTTTTGTATTTTCTAATAATAAAAAACTTAATAAATTCAAAAATTTTCTTATTTATTGCCTTTAAGGCGGAACAGAGTTCGCCGGGTCAGCTAGTAATCTATGTTTAATAAGGATTACATCAATGTATTTACATACGCGATTGTGATAATTTTTGACAGAACAATGAGCTGAAGAATATAAAATGGCGTGTTTTCCTTTATTGGACCGAAATAATTTTCCTATATTGGACCGGTGGTCCAAGTTAAGAATGATTTTAAACAAGACTTTTTAATTATCGTAACATAAAATAAGTGACTCGTCTTATTTAATAGCGTAGTTAAACTTATTTTAAGCATCTTTAACACCTATTCACTATATTCATTTAAAAATTTTTACCAAGCACGTTTTTATCAAGCAAAAGCTGCAACTTCTTAAAATGTATGTTTTTTTTTTCTCTTCATCCATTAAGCTGCAGTTTCAGGTTGTTAAGCATAGTTATTAACTTAAATAAAATTTATGCTGGATTACCGAGAGAAAAATATTAATTCTTTGTTATTTTTGAAACGATTTTAAAAGTGAACAATTTATATGCTACTAAAATGTTCAATGTAGATGAAGCCGGTCTTTTCACTGTCCAAAAGTCCCAAAATATATTGACTAATACAGGTAAACAGCAGGTTGGAGCAAAGGCAGAGCGCACACTGGACAGACACGAGTCTGAGACCAAAATGTCTTCACAATAGCGTAAAGCAGAAACCCGTTCTATCGCCCTTCTGCGCGCACATCGGAAAGACAGAGACGTCTTCGTCCTGTCTTGTCCCTGTCTGATGCTTGCCCCCTGAATGGCGCTTGCACTATTCTGGAACATCTGTCTCACCGATGTCTTCAAATATGGCCGCCGCTGATGAATACGAAGCCAAACTTGCAAATTGCTAATTGTAATTTCTAGACATGAAATGTTGTATAATTACACACACACGCACAATTTTAAATTATATTCAAACAAAAATGCGGCCGAGAAAGAGTGGTACGAGATAGGAATAAATGTAGCATGTTTTTTTTTTAATGCTAAAGATCATTTCTATCAGCTTGGTTCGCAACTAAAAAGTATGAAACAAAAGGAATATTTAGTTTCCTGAAAACAACCTTAAAATTATAGTTAATCTTAAAATCGTTGCATTTCGATAAACTATAAAGCATCCAAAAAAGGTTAAATTGAAAATTTGAGAGAAGAAAAATGTTGGGCGGTATAGTGCTGGGGACATGTATCGAAGTGTATCCGCTGTCTGCATAAAACTGTATATCGGCTATTTCCTTTCTTTTTTTTTTTTTTTAATTTAACGTGTGTCGGCTGCCTTATAATGCCTGAATGTAAGGAGATTTGGATTAATTGGAATTTTTGAGTGCTATAATCTTTTTCTTTTTCCTTTTTATGTCACACCACTTCAATAAATGGCGAACTGAAAGGAAGCCGCGTTGGCGTGGTTGCTAAAGCGTCTGCCTCGCAACGGGAAGGGCGTGAGTTCGAATCTGGGCGAAGGAAGTTTTTTTTTTTTTTTTTTTTGTCTTCAACATAATTCTAATTTTTCTTTTCCATCACCATATATATTGTTTCGCAAAGTTTTTTTTTTTTTTTTTCGGGAGAGGGGGCTCACCATAATTATGGAAATGATTCATCAAGCTTCAAAAAATATCATCAAAAAAAATCACCACTGCCTACGAAAAATTATCAAGCAACTCACAATTATACTGTTGTTCAAAAAATTACGTAAAAAAACGAGTTTTTCCGTTCCTTCTGTCAAGTGCAACTGCTTCCCATGGGTCAGCTAGTTATGGTTTAATACCAAAAATCCATAACCATATGCTTGCTTAGGTTTAGCCTTGAAACTAATGTGTTAAATTTTGAAACAAAGCTTCAGTTTTATAATTTCTATTATTTTAAAATTGTTTCCGGCAACAATTTAAAAGCTTAAGTAATTACTTACTATAAAAAATTACATTGTTTTTTGGAGCACGTTAAAAATGGAAGTAACATGAAAATTACGACAAAGTAAATACAAAACTAGTCTTTAATAATTAAAAAAACTGAACACTTCTTATAAGAAACTTTTCCTAATAGAAATTTTTTTTTCCTGTTTATGTAATCAAAATAGTTCTATCTAATACAATGGTAATTTTATAAAGTTTTAATTTCTCTGTTGTAGCTTAATTTTTAAATTATTTTGTAAACTTTTTGGAATTAATTTAAAGTTAGTGACTGCCTTTGATCTTTTGCTGCACACGTATTTCTGGTTTTTATCAGTTTTCAACAGTTCAAACGAGTATTTCCCGACATTTTTGAGCCCATCCCCCCATCTAGAGATTGACTGACACTTATCGCCCCCGCCTCCTTTCTTCCTAAAATATAAATTGGCGATAGTGTACATCGAGATAATTGAAAATATAAATGACTAATTTAATTTGAAGTAAAACGAACGTAATAAAGTTTTTTTTTTCAATCACTATTAATCAAATAAAAAATAAATTAGTTTTCCCCCCAAAACGAAGTGATAGATTTTTGAAGGGAGAACAGAAATAAGATTGCTGAACTACTGTTAAAAACATAAGTATTTTTTTTAGGAAATTCTTATTATTTTTATAAGCTAAAGTCTGAGGAATTAAAATATACTGGCAGTTAACGTAAAAATCTGGAAAGGTATGAACTTGTCAGTGAATGATGAAAAAAATCCTTGATGTTCAACGGAGGTGTGATTAGAAAGCACTGGAACTGTAATTTATTTCTTTCTAAAATTTAATTCCTTACCTGCCAATTGGTTACACTTACCAATTGGTTACAGTTTCAATTTCGATTATCTCGCTGATTTTTCATTATATTTTTTGGTCTTTTAAGTACTCATCGTCACTACGAATCCCCCCCCCCCCCATCAGAAGCCAAATCACTCCATTGGTGGCCATAACCTCCAGGATTTAAATCACTGGTAAAAACAGGATCGACATTTCGAATATTTCCGGGGGGGGGGGGGGATTGTATACACAATATTAATTTTACCAAAAATGACAAAAAAAAAATAAAAAAAAATAAATAAAAACACGCCCATTTTGCATGGTAATACATTGATTTCGCAAAGCCAGGGAGGAGGGGACAATTGACCCCTCGAAATGATGGGCCTGTGTTTTAAATAAATTTGTGACACTTGTCGAGCAAGATTTCTGTCATGAAATATATCATATATTTATTTAAAATATATTATGGCATCTGATATTTTCGATACTTTTTTCTTTTCTTTTTCGAACTACGATATTTTCTGTCTGAAAGTCTTTATTAATCAGATTCACTCATGATCAACAAGTGTAATTACATAAAATAATTAAAAATTTACGAACTGCAATTCGTCATGATATATTGTTATATTGAATCGATTAATACTATTCAAATACATACCACTTTTTATTTCGTGTTCGAAAAATTATTATCAACTCATGTGTAATCAGTTTTTTATGGAATGCATTTATTTAATGGCAAAAGAAAAGAAAACTAATAGTCACTCGGTCCAGGAACATGTGAAAAAGGACAATAATGTTCCTGAATGGAACCATTTGCTGAATCGTATCTGCTGTTAAAAACCACAGCAAAATGTAGAAGTTAGTAGATAGCAAAAAATAAACAACACTAAAACTGAAAACAAAAACGTAAATAAAAGCTCAAGATGCGATTTAAATACAGTTAAAGTTAAGTAATAACAAGATGCAGCGCATGCGCTTTTCCGAGCTTCCAGTCAACTGTCTTTTCAGTGTGCGCGCAAAAATGAACTTGTCTGATGCTTGACGCCGCCTCTTGAGACAGAGGCATTTTGTCTCAGACACGTGTCTGTCCAGTGTGCGCGTTGCAACCAGAGTGGTGAACGTGGTAGAAACACACTAGTTATTTGCTGCATGAGTGCAACAGAATTGCAAGCTCCCCATGCTTATTTTCAAAAGATTACGTTCCATGTTCGGACTTATCGTAAAAGTTTCCCTGGTGAGCAATATGCTTGTTCAAAAAAAAAAGGTTAGATCACAAACGATAATTCACACAACTGATACAACTTTCACCAAAACTGTTAAGCCAAGCAATGTAAAAAGAATATCCTTCTATTAATGGATAGGCACAGCACTTACATAAAGAACATTGATGCAATACACTTGGCTAACGAGCACGATGTAATAATGCTTTCTCTTTAAGCACATTATGCACGTAGATGTCTTTATTCAGTCTGTATACATATTTTAATCGAGCATGTGATACATGGATGCAAGAACATTTAATGAGATCCCTTATCTAATATCGTATAGGAGAACTTTTTCAACTCTTATGGGCAAACCGTAATCAAGGCCATGGCAAATGTTGTGAGTTGATTCTAAAGAACAGGATTTCGGCGTGTTAATTGACATGTATTTAATGACATTGACTTGGCTACAGCAGAATTAGAGGCAAGTAGTCCAGATAAAACTAGTCAAAGTGAACAGGTTACATGTTCGGCTGGCCCGTCATTTCAAGTTTTTCTAGGGGGGTGGGGCAAAGGGTAAAAACACAATACAATTTCACCAGAAAACAACAATACCCCCGCCTACTTATATGCAAATACATTGATTTCTCCAATTCAAGAGGAGGGGGGGGGGGGGGCAATTGACCCCATTCCTTGCCCCCCCCTCCTAAATGACGGGCCTGATGTTCGGTGTAAGTTGTACACCATGTAGAAGAGCTACGACTTAAATTAGTACAAGTTCTGCAGAATCGGCGGATAGTTATCATCAAAACATGTCAACTAGGGTGGAGCGAAGAAAATGAATTTTTGATTTTCGTAAACGGGTACCTTTCATTTACTGTGAATGAGGCTAAGTATCAGTTCTGTAAAATATTTAACTTTTGCGACGTCATCATTAGTCTGCGCATTTGGCCCAAAGTTTTGAAATTTTTGATTTTTTTTAGATTTTTCAAATTTTTTAAAAAAATATTGCAAATGATAAAGCTAGTGGCAGGTGGTTATTAAATGGAAGAGAAAGGTTTGAAACATACAAGGAACTTTTTAAAACCATTTTAGATTATGATTTCAGTCTGCGCATTAGGTTCAAAGTTACTCAAAATTTCCCGAAATTTCCGATATTTTCAATATTGAGCAGATATTTTATAATTTAATATTTCCTCTCAATATATAGTTAAAGTGCCTTCAAAACATTTTCTTAATCATTTTGTTGTTTTTTTGAACTGCCCAACTCTTCGCTTGTTCATTGAAATTACCCAGGACTCACCACGAGGAGGTGGCTGCACTTCTAGTGCCACCCGCGCTCCATTTGCTTCCAACCAATGAGAGCATACATTGATATTTCTTAGACACGTCAGGAACAGTAAATTGTTTCTTTGCGTCGGAAATTGTTTGCATTGATTTTTATGGATGCACTACAAAGACAAGAAAATACATATGTGTATTGCGGAAACAGGAAGAAAACTTGGTAGACCTTTGCAATGGGATACATGCCAATTACATTTAAATAAACTTAATTTGCGGCATTTTTTGAAAAACCTAGAAGGACCTACCAGTGGACAGAAGTGATTTGTTGGGCTTGTTGAACGAAGCTAAACAACATGTTGTACTTTCAAATCAGTTCATATGAACCTATAGAATTTCGATGGTGACAATAAAAATGATTTAAGTTCTGAGCAATGGTAACTTCTTGAGATGTTCAAGGTTGTTTCGACTGTGAAAATATCCAAAAAATTATGAAACATATGTCCAGGAAAGCTTTTCAAAGCCAGATGGTTGACTACAGCAAACGTAATCTTTAGACTATAATTTTTAAAAGAGTTCGTAACTTTCGCGGTAAAAGTGTCCTTGCTCTTTTATGATGATGTGTAGACGTTACTAATTTACCTATGAATTTGTATGTGATTATAAAGAATTACACTCATCTCTAAGAGAAAAAGCAGTAAATTGTGTTCATATCCATTCAAAACAATGTATACTTTGCATCCTAGAAATATGCTATTATCGATGTTTGTTCATAAGAGAGATCATATAAAGAAACTTGTTTTAAATCGTATTATCAACGCTCAATATAGAAAACAAACAAGCAAACAAGTGAGAACGTTTCAGATCCCAAAAATAGATAACAATCTACTTTCATACATTCCCATACATAAATCAAAAATCAGAATACATCGATATGATTTCTTGGTATGATGTGAAAATTATAAAGCCAATTAAATTTTGCATGTAATTTAACAACACAATATTTACAAAGATTATTGGAAGTTGAGAATTTAAATATGATTTCTGAATGCGCTCTTTTTATGCTCCCATTAGACTCAATCAGTTAAAAGAGCTGTCAAATAGGTCACAAGCTTTTCAAAATTGATATGTGATCACAGGAAGAAAAAAAGGTTTGTAAAAACGAGGATATCTGACTGGAATATCCGATCTACGACACAAAGAAACAATTTAACTGTCAAAGACGTATCTAAGAAATGTAAATACGTGCTCGCATTGGTTGGAGGAAGGAAGGGGTCACGTGTAGAACTCGAAGTGTGGTTACTTTGTGGCTTCCTCGTGGTGAGTCCTGGGTAGTTCCACATGAGCTAGCGAAAAGTTCCACAGTTCAAAGTAATAACAAAATGAATGAGAAAAGGTTTTGAAGACACTTCAAGTGAATATTGAAAGGAAAGTTAAAAAATGTTGAAAATATCAGAAATTTTGGGAAATTTGATGTACTTTGAGCGTAATGCGCCGGCTGAAATCATAATCTAAAATGGTTTTTAAAAATTTCTTGTATATTGCAAACCTTTCTCTTCCATTTAATCCTCATTCATAGTAAATGAAAGGTACCCGTTTACGAAAATCAAAAATTCATTTTTTTCGCTCCACCCTAATGTCAACTCTAACTGATTTTGTAAAGCCAGCTCACATATTACCTTTGCCTAAAAAAATAGAAGGAACAAAAAGGAAGGCTATCTCAGCAATTATTCTAACGGCCGTATAAAAGAAGCATAGAGCAGAAAAAATCACACAAGAAAAAGCAAGAAATTGCACAAAACAATTGTTATTGCAATATTTGTCATAGAGATGAAGTGCAAAACATGATTAAGTGTATGAAATACCATCGGCGAGTTTATCAACACTGCCAAGTAAGGCCCAAGCCAGGGTTGGCAAGTTTTTGACAGTCGGAGGTTTTATCCGGTTTTAACCGTGGTTTTTACCGTCATGTCAAGAACCACTTTTTGACATGGTTTTTGACATAAGTGTCAAAAACCTAAATTTCTGTCCAAAACATGTTTAAATTTGATACTGAAAATCAAAATACATTTTCAAATGAATTTGACAATTTCTGATTTCAGACACTGAAGTAAACTTTTGGAGTTTTAGGTTATTAAAATAAAGTGTAATAAGCAATCCTAATCATAATTGAAGGGCTCGGGAGTAAATAATGGTAACTAGCATTTTATAAAATCAAACATATAGCTTTTGAATATGGCTTTATTGCTTCGAGGAATTACTGTAACAGATTTTTTTATTTTAAAAATGAAGTGGGTACATTATTAATTAAGTGCTGTGTGTCTTGGGTATACTTAATAAATTTTTACAAGTGATTTTTTTTAAATTTTAATTTGAAATAATAAATTTTAACTAATAAATAAATAAATAAATAAAATAGTTTGATCAAAAGTATTTAGCAGATTTGTACACTGAGTACTAATTAATTTCGTTTTGCTTTTACTCAAAATAAAAAAAAAATCCACTTTGATGTAAAGATTTTTAGATTGATAAAATAGCTAATTAATAGTTATTAAAACATTTAAACGAAACTACTTTAAAAACTGGATTTAACTTTTAATACTTTTAACTTTTTTCATGGCATAACAAGTTAATTTAAAAGAATGAGAATTAGTTTTCATTAAATTTATTAATTTAATTTTTATTAAACTTGACTGATGAGATAACTAATTGATAGTTTTTAAACATTTGAACAAAACTTCTTTAAAAACTGGATGTAAGTGTCATATTTATTAATATTTGTAACTGTTTTCACGGCATAACAAGTTAATTTAAAAGAATGCGAATTAATTTTCATTCAATTTATTAATTTAATTTTTATTGAACTTGATTGATAAGATAACTAATTGATAGTTATTAAAACATTTAAACAAAACTACTCTAAAATTTGGATTTAAGTTTTAATATTTAACTTTTTTTTCACTCCATAACAAGTTAATTTAAAAGAATATGAATTAATTTTCATTAAATTTATTAATTTAATTTTTATTAAACGTGATTGATGAGATAACTAATTGATAGTTATAAAAACATTTAAACAAAACTACTTTAAAAGCTAGATTTGAGTTTTAATATTTAACTTTTTTCACGGCAAAACAAGTTAGTTTAAAAGAATGAGAAATAATTTTCATTAAATTTATTAATTTAATGTTTGTTAAACTTGATTGAAAAGATGCATAAATTTTATTTAATATTTTTCAGGATGAGAAACCTTATATGTTTGTATAAAATCTCAATAACCACTGTATTTGAGTTTTAGGCAGGTTTTCGACAGGTTTTTGACGTTTTCGACAGGTTTTCGACGTTTTTGACAGGTTTTCGACGGGTTTTCGTCAGGTTTTCGACGTGTCATGTCAAAAACTGGTTTTTGACGTCAAAAACCCAACCCTGGCCCAAGCAAAAGAAATTCTATTACAAATCCTGGAAAAAAGCTGTCTAGTTCAAATACACTGGCGGAAAAAAAAATTCCAACACCAAGAAAGACTTGTGTTAGATAAACGAAATTTGGTAGGCGTGTTTATACAACTAAAAGATGACATCGATTGAAATTTCGTGTTCCGCGCATAAGTGTGGCGCAGCTGGCGTCACTCAGAACATGCAAATAAGGCTTGTTTTAAAAGCGTGTTGTGAAGCTCGTGTGGATTATTTTTCCGTGAAATTTGACGAATTGCGCTCATGTTAGCCAAGAATACCTTTAAGAAGACGAAGAAGCCATTATCAACAGCTCACCGAGTTTAAACGAGGTCGTACAATTTGGCTACGAGAAGGTGGATTTTCATTTCGCGATATTGCAGAAAGACTTGGGTGGGAATGTTTCCACTATGCATGATTATTGGGAGCTATGGGCAAGGGATGGTACTACCTCAAGAAGATCGAGTTCCGAGCTGCCACGTGGCACGACTGAGAAGGAAGATCGCCGAATCTTGCGTACGGCTGTGGCGCATCGTACTGCATCTGCGGCTGACATTCGAGCTGCAGTTGGTACCGTCGTGACCCAAGGAACGGTAAGAAACTGTTTACTTCAAGGACAGCTCCGAGCCAGGCAGCCTGTAGCCGGTATTCCATTGACTGCAAACCATTGCCTTTTCCGACGGCAGTGGTGCCACGACAGAGCTCACTGGAGGTCGGAGTGGAGATCTGTTGTAATTTTTGATGAAAACAGATTCTGAATTAGTGCCAGTGGTGGCTGTATATTGGTCAGAAGGAGGCCAGGGGACCGCCTGCATTCAAGCGGTCTACGGCCTAGACACACGGGACTCACACCTGGAGTTATGGTCTCTGGAGCAATTTCCTACGACAGCAGGGGCATTCTTGTAGTTAGCCCAAACTCACTGACTGAAAATTTGTCGTCAGTCTGTTAATTTAACCAGTAGTACAGCCCTTCATGAGTAGCATTCAAGGGGGCGTTTTCCAACCGGATAACGCTCGCCCTCACATCGCTGCTGTAACGCAATGTGCTCTACAGAGTGCTGACATGTTACCATGACCTGCAAAATCACCAGGTCTGTCTCCAATTGATAACGCATGGGATATCATGGGATGGCACCTCGAGCATCATCCACAGTCAGCAATGACGGTCCTATTATTGACACAGAAAGTGCAACAAGCATGGAACTCCATACCACAAAGTGACATTCGGCACCTGTATGACATAATGCATGCACGCTTGCAGGCTTGCCTTCAAAATTCTGGAGGTTACACCCTCTATTAAATTAACATAATTTTACATTTGCACAGCATTTTCTTGAGCTTAAATTAGCCAGTGATCTTGTACATTTAATCAATTAAACATGTTAACTAGACAATTGCATTACCCAAATTTCATTACTCTACGGCAATTTTTTCTTGGTGTTGGGATTTTTTTTTCCGCCAGTGTATAAATTACACTGTTCGACAAAAAAAAAAAAAACCTTGAAAATGCTTCTGGCATTTTGAAGGCTGATTCTTATGTAAAATGACCCCCTGAATCCGAATAGGACCCCCGTTTTCCCCCATCACGTACCAATTTTTTTTTAAAACGCCCCCCTTTTTTTTTCATTTTTCCTTAGTTTCAGAGCTATTATATTTTTTTGGAGGGGAAAGGAGCCTTATATTCCCCCCTAAATTTTTTTGGAGGTCAAGAGAGACTCAAAATTTAAAATCATGAGCACCGAGAAAAAATCGGGGAACTTGGGGGGGGCGGGGGCGTAGCCCCCAAAATATTTGAAAAATCACCAAAAACGATCTTTTTATTCTAGTTTCTTTAAAACATTTTTTTCGGTGCAGAACCAGAGTATAGAATCCGCTCCTATGGCTCCTGGGTCAGAAAAAATTTTCACGCTGTAATTTTTTTTTTTTATTAAATAAAATAATGCTCTAAAAATCGCACTTTGCACTCGAGTTTTAAAGCAGGTCTTCAGCCAAAAAAAACAAAATTGTGGCTGATTCTTATGTCAAATGACCCCCTATTTCCAAATATGACCTCAGTTTCCCCCTCCACCTCCTCTTTCCAGAGCGCCCCCCCCCCCCCAATTCAGAGTCATTTTACTAATTCGGAGGGGAAAAGTACATTACGTAACCCGTTAACATAATTCTAAAAGGCAACAGAGGTTCAAAGTTCAAAATCATGTACATGTGTGCCAAAAATATAAACTAGGGCAATATACCCCCCCCCCCAAAAAAAAATGATCTTCTTTTCCTGTTTTTCTAAGAGACGTTTTAAACTTTTTTTTTTTTTTTTTTTTTTTTTTTTTTTTTTTTTGTGAAAAATCAGAGTATTTGATTTTCTCTTTGATTAATGTGTTCGAAATTATTTCGCTTTGTTCAGGTTCGCTTTGTTCAGTTTTCAACGGTTTAAACCGTTGAAAACTGAAAAACAAGTAGGGGGGAGGGCTTTTTGTGAAAGTGATAGTTTATAGTATTTGGGAAAAATGGGTCACTTTGCAGAAGAGTCAGCCGGAACAGTGTCTTCTTTCATGCGAACCTGCGATGCGACTGATATGCAACGAGCCACCCTTACAAGAAAAAAAAAAATATTTTTTTTATTTTATTTTACAATATAATTTGTTTCCTACAAAGCGAAATAATTTCGAACACATTAATCAAAGAGAAAATCGAATACTTTGATTTTTCACAAAAAAAAAAAAAAAAGGTTTAAAACGTCTTTTAGAAAAACAGGAAAAGAAGATTTTTTTTTTTTGGGGGGGGGGGGTATATTGCCCTAGTTTATATTTTTGGCACACATGTACATGATTTTGAACTTTGAACCTCTGTTGCCTTTTAGAATTATGTTAACGGGTTACGTAATGTACTTTTCCCCTCCGAATTAGTAAAATGACTCTGAATTGGGGGGGGGGGCGCTCTGGAAAGAGGAGGTGGAGGGGGGAAACTGAGGTCATATCTGGAAATAGGGGGTCATTTGACATAAGAATCAGCCACAATTTTGTTTTTTTGGCTGAAGACCTGCTTTAAAACTCGAGTGCAAAGTGCGATTTTTAGAGCATTATTTTATTTTAAAAAAAAAAATTTACAGCGTGAAAATTTTTTCTGGCCCAGGAGCCATAGGAGCGGATTCTATACTCTGGTTCTGCACCGAAAAAAATGTTTTAAAGGTGTTTTTAAAGAAACTAGAATAAAAATATCGTTTTTGGTGATTTTTCAAATATTTTGGGGGGCTACGCCCCCCCCCCCCCAAGTTCCCCGATTTTTTCTCGGAGCTCATGATTTTAAACTTTGAGTCTCTCTTGACCTCCAAAAAAATTTAGGGGTGAATATAAGGCTCCTTTCCCCTCCAAAAAAATATAATAGCTCTGAAACTAAGGAAGAATGAAAAAAAAAGGGGGGGGGGCGTTTTAAAAAAAAAATTGGTACGTGATGGGGGAAAACGGGGGTCATATTCGGATCCAGGGGGTCATTTTACATAAGAATCAGCCTTCAAAATGCCAGAAGCATTTTCAAGGTTTTTTTTTGTCGAACAATGTTATTTTATGATTTCCTGGTACGGTCCAATTTAGGAAGCGCATGGTTCGATTTAGGCGCATATATTCCTATATTCCTTTTGCAACTTTTTATAAGATAATTTTTTTAAGAATAATTTTCATATTTTCAAAAAATATAAGCTCCTAGGGTGGTTCCTGATTAAATTTAGCTTACGATGACCTATTTTGCATTTTTATTTTGCTTCACATTGAGCGACACAGGCCTCCTGTTCTTAGGGGCTCCAATATAGGCGGTCTTCCCCTATTCATTTCATTCTACTTTTATTTCTACGAATCCAGGATAATTGTAATCATTAAAATAAACTGCACATACATCCTGCACATACTTGTGTCACATAAATAAAAATCTAAAATTTTCAAATATTACTTTAATTTAAAAATTTAAGAAAAATTGAAAAGAAAAAAAAAACTACACAATTTATGTATTTTCTAAATTTGAGCATTTTTTTGCACAAAAGTAAACGAAAAAAAAATTGAGGTACCAATTATGCACTAGTAGTTTATTTTATTTATTTATTTATTATTTTCAATGTATTCAATTTTTTAAAAGTTTGGTAATTTAATCTCCATTAATGGGAAAAAAAGAAAAAGGGGGAATTCATGAATAAATTTAACTATGTAAGCAGAGCACTCGAAGTCTTGGTAGTAATTCTTTCAATTTGTTCAATGATTCGACTGCAAAGTCACAACAAGATTTTAAGCTGAGGATCACATGATACACGACGCCAGCCGGCCCGCGAACTTTCTCTGTGTAAAGTACTGTTGTCTAGTTTCGGTTTTGATTAAAGAAAAGAGCAAACACTTGCACTTTTAAGAATAATAAAAATACACGGGAAAAAGCAGGGAATGAAGTAAATTAGAAAGATTTTTAAGTACCTTAAATATTTTTTCAACGTTTATTTTACGCATTCTAAAAATTCTTACTCTTGATATTTTTTTTGCAGTTATTGCATTTTTAGTTCCCTCGACAGGCCTATAGAAACTGTGAATTGAATCTTCATTCAATGCAAGGGCAGATACAAGGAAGGGGCGATGGGGGCAATTGCCCCTCCCTTGGAGGACTCTTCATCGGTGATTTTTCGGCATTGAAGTTCTAAAAATGCAATTTTATACGAATTTTAATGAAGGTGAGAGAAGAAGGTTTGGGACTCTCTCCCGGAAATGTTTCGTAATCGAAGTTCGAAAACTTTGTGATCAATATTTAAATTAATTTCGCTATTCAGAGGTTTTACTATAATTCTAAAAACTCTCATCAAAGAGATCGCTTGGAAAGTCTGCTTTGTTGTGAAAATTTCGGTATCTGCCCGATTCGGAAAATTCCAAGACCCAGAACTGTGTTGGTCCCGTTGCCGCTCGATTTCAAGTCACATGGGGAACGTACTTTTAATTTGAAGTAAAAAATAGAGAAGATAGAATTCCCTCTTAAGAAAACTTTTTTTGTTTAAACATTGGCCAGGCATCGGCAATTAGATGTTTTCGAAGCCGATGGCCTGATGTTTTTCCCAAGTTAGCATCGGTGGCCGATGCCGATGGCAAATTTTTCAACCATCGGCTCGGCCGATGCATCGGTCGAGCCTTGCACTACATTATGAGAAATGCCTCTAAATTTTCATTGGATAAGCAACTTCGCAATCTCGTCTTAATTTTAGCTTTGAAAAAGCCCCTTCGCAGCTTACTTGCGTAAGATGAATATAAGTATATACCTATATACTTGACTAAGCTCTGTATATAGCATGCAGTACAAATCATACAGTGCCAGTAGTCTTGAACGGCTGCTTTTCTTGGCATATTTGATTTGTGGTAGCACTAGCAGTTAAATCTTCATCTTATGAATCAGTGTCAGTGTTTGAACTTAAAATAGTTTGCTCACTATACTCAGGGCCGTATCCAGAGGATGGCAAAACTTGAAATGTGTTGTGATGTAAAACAAAGAAAAAAAGATTTCCTTTTTTTTTTTAGAATTTCAAATGGAAAAAAAAAATGAAGGAAGTTTTTTTCACCTTAATTTTGTGTTAAACAAGTGAAAATTTGAATAAGTGCAAAAAAAAATTGACAATGCAAATTCTCATTGGCTGCAAAATTCAAATTCTCATTGGATGCTTAAAAGCAAGACTCTTGTTAGTACTTTCTGCTTTCTTTTCCAAATCCATTCAGGTTCCCCTCATCCATAAACTTATAAAAACTTGCACCACTACGATTTTTACCTCCCTCCCATCCCACCTTAGTTTCCGATTAGGCCGAGATAGCTTCTCGGCGGCCCTGCTTCGGTTCGGAGGGTCCCCATTATTGGTCCCCATTTATAAGCATCTGTAATCTCCGAGTCATTTTAATAGCTAAACATGGCTTCAATCAACAAGACCACACAAAAACGGATACGTTCACAAACCCTCCACTTTGGTGAGGGCCACCTAATGCGGAGAAAAAATTACTTAAAAAAATTTAATTTACAAATGCTTGAAAACCTTGAAAAATTTCTTGTAACTGTGTACTGTAAACTGTATACTTTGAATTTTAAAGTTTCTAACGCAAATCGGGGAGTGGGGATATCAAGTTACGCGAAATTCAGCTCCTTGATTTAAAAAAAATTATAAATCCTTATGCGAAATGCAAAAATCATGTTCCAGCATATTTTGTAGCATATTTCCAAAAATATTTTTTTGTGACTCGCCTGTTTCATTTCTGACTATTTATTAAATAAAAAAAATTTTAAAAAAAAGATTATCTATGTAAAATCCTAAAAGTTAAACACATTTTCAAAAATATTAGGAAAAATCAAACAATAATTAGCATGTAGGCAATTATTAGAACTATTGTTTGCTCAAAGAAAAAAAAAATGCCCGAAGGAACTGAGTCTTAAATTTGCCCATGGGCAACTACCACAAAAATTTCTTTGCTGCAATCTGTTGAATCAGTTTGCTAAAGTATACCTGCCAACCTCTTCAAATAAAAAATAGGAAGATTTGTGAAAAATATCGGAAGATCTCTTGAATATAATCATCACTTGAATTCAAGAACTTAAATGTTTTATGAACACTAGAACCGCGGAAGGGGTCAATTTGATCCCAAAGCGAAGTTAAATATTCTCCCACGCGAGAAGTATGAATTGAAGAAACACCTCCTTAAATGACTTTTAATAATTTGAGGTGAAGAAAATTCTACCAGATTTAAAAACTCAGAATCACGGTTGGAGTCGATTTGACCCATAAGAAATGTTAAAGCACAAACGACAAAAAAACGTAAATTTTCTCATAAGGGTCATTCCATTTTAAATCAACAAATGGGGTGCGCATCACCATTTTTGATTTTGATGAAAATTTGCATGTGTATTCCTTTTACTTCCCAGAGCTCAAAATAGTGTTCACTTTATTTTTAAAAAATTTACCCTTTGATATATAGGCCATTTTTGTTGTTGGCAACACAGAAAATTGGGCGTTTTGATGCTTTGTCTTACGAACTATAACTTTTTTTCTATCAAAGATTTTGAGCTCAAATATAGCTCATTGGAAAGCTAAGAAAAAGATCTTTTTATATATGCTATCAATAAATTTCAGATTTAAAGAAAATATTTATTTTTTCAAGGTCAAAGTTTACGACGAAAATGACATTTTTTACTACTTTCGAACATTAAAAAACCCATGAAGGGTTCAAAGTAACAAGCCGATTTTTTCATCAAATATTCATAGTCATGGTTACTTACTGTATAAAAAAAATTGGTTTGTTACTCCACCCCCTTTATGAGATATACCCCCTCAAAGTTGTAAAATTTTTTAAAAATCCAATTTTCAACGCTAAAAAAATGCATGTGGGGGGCAAGATAAATTTTTTTTCATATGTGGTATTTTAAGTACTTTTTACCTGCTTTCTAACAAAACAAAAGTTGATTTGTTATTCAAAGGCGTTTGGCAGATATAAGAGACTGAACTTTCAAAAAATTGCACAAAAACAACACGATTATTTTCATTTTTTTAAATCTTTTTTTTTTAATTTAAATGTAATTATATACCTTATTCTTTGCCATAAATGCTAAAAAAAGACTAAGAAGAGCAATGAAGAAACATATTTAAAGTTTAATGAGATAGTTTAAATTTTTAACACCTGGGAATATAGAATACCACTAAACTTGTCTGATTTTTAAACATCTGATTGCTACCTACAACAGGACTGAGCATTTCTCAACTTGTCCAGGTTTGTTCATACCATGTGGTCATCCTTGTTCTGGCTTGCTCTCACATGTGTATCTTAGTTGTCTTTCAAATTCTGAAAGAAGTAGGTTGTTGAGCTAGTGTTTCTGCTGTAAAATCTTGTGAAGCTGATGTGATTTCTTTTCATTTCAAGTTCATTCATATTCACAGAATGTTTTGTTAAAGGTAAAAGAAGAAATTTTTTTAGAATCCTTAAATATAAATTTAAATTTGTCTTTCTACATGTAAACTGTGAATAAGTTATGGATAACCCTAAATGCTCCATAGGAGTTTTTGAGAATGATGATTGTAATATTTTAAGTTACAGTAGGTAGTCTACTGTAAATAGTATTTCTGAGTACACTGATGATGATAAAACTTTACTGCACCTGAGAACTAGGTGTAAAACTATTGAAACTGTTTGTACCTACCAGCAAAAAGTTCCATAAAGGTAGCAAAACTTGGCAAGAAATTTTTTTGCATGGTAGGTACAAACAGTTTCAATAGTTTTACACCTAGTTCTCAGGTGCAGTAAAGTTTTATCATCATCAGTGTACTCAGAAATACTATTTACAGTAGACTACCTACTGTAACTTAAAATATTACAATCATCATTCTCAAAAACTCCTATGGAGCATTTAGGGTTATCCATAACTTAGTCACAGTTTACATGTAGAAAGACAAGTTTAAATTTATATTTAAGGATTCTAAAAAATTTCTTCTTTTACCTTTAACAAAACATTCTGTGAATATGAATGAACTTGAAATGAAAAGAAATCACATCAGCTTCACAAGATTTTACGGCAGAAACACTAGCTCAACAACCTACTTCTTTCAGAATTTGAAAGACAACTAAGATACACATGTGAGAGCAAGCCAGAACAAGGATGACCACATGGTATGAACAAACCTGGACTAGTTGAGAAATGCTCAGTCCTGTTGTAGGTAGCAATCAGATGTTTAAAAATCAGACAAGTTTAGTGGTATTCTATATTCCCAGGTGTTAAAAATATTAAATTATCTCATTAAACTTTAAATATGTTTCTTCATTGCTCTTCTTAGTCTTTTTTTAGCATTTAAGGCAAAGAATAAGGTATATAATTACATTTAAATAAAAAAAAAGATTTAAAAAAATGAAAATAATCGTTTTGCTTTTGTGCAATTTTTTGAAAGTTCAGTCTCTTATATCTGCCAAACGCCTTTGAATAACAAATCAACTTTTGCTTTGTTAGAAAGCTGGTAAAAAGTACTTAAAATACCACATATGAAAAAATTTTTATCTTGCCCCCCCACATGCATTTTTTTAGCGTTGAAAATTGGATTTTTAAAAAAATTTACAACTTTGAGGGGGCATATCTCATAAAGGGGGTGGAGTAACAAGCCAATTTTTTTTATACAGTAAGTAACCATAACTATGAATATATGATGAAAAAATCGGCTTGTTACTTTGAACCCTTCATGGGTTTTTTAATGTTCGAAAGTAGTAAAAAATGTCATCTTCGTCGTAAACTTTGACCTTGAAAAAATAAATATTTTTTTTAATTCTGAAATTTATTGATAGCATACATAAAAAGATCTTTTTCTTAGCTTTCCAATGAGCTATATTTGAGCTCAAAATCTTTGATAGAAAAAAAGTTATAGTTCGTAAGACAAAGCATCAAAACGCCCAATTTTCGCTGTTGCCAAAAACAAAAATGGCCTATATATCAAAGGGTAATTTTTTTAAAAATAAAATGAACACTATTTTGAGCTCTGGGAAGTAAAAGGAATACACATGCAAATTTTCATCAAAATCAAAAATGGTGATGCAACAACTTTTTTGAAAATTTGTTGATTTAAAATGGAATGACCCATAAGTAATTGTAGTATACTTCTTCCTCACCTTAGAATTTTTGAAATGAAATACATTGGCAGTCGTTCAGCTGAAGATTGCGCCGGCGGTTGGGGGGGGGGGGGAGATTGTGTTCTTTCCTGACTTTGAAATTTGATGTTTGTACATAAAACAAACTAACGTAGTAATAAAAGCTACTTATCCCATTTCACTTGGGCCAATAACGAAGCAACCGACGCTTAACAAAATACCCCCACTCGTAACCTTTTTTTTTTTTTTTTTAATTTATATTTTTTATGTCTCTTGAGTGTTGTCGCCAATGAAGTCTGCTTATCAAGATTTTTTGCGAGAAATGAATAAGTTCAGAAGGACCTTACTATTTAGAATACTTCTAATACAATATAATGCTAGCAGACCTAATTTACACCAAAAAAAGTAAATACAATAAAACGCTCACCCCGCTATTGTTAGGTAGACGCAATTATGTTGGCGTGCGATTGCCAAGACACTATATTTATTATACAAATAAAGATGTCTAATATTGATATGATCACTATAAATGCTGCAAAGTAACTTAATAGGATACTATTGATGATAAAGTTGTTAAATTGACGCTTCTCAAGTTACTAACTAAAACTACCGACTTGGTTTTACCTGAGATCTCACTACTTTTAACGGTGGAAGCGAGACTTGCATTTCTGTACATTTTATGTTTTTGATGGGATCTCATTTCTTTTTGTAGGAACTTATTTAAGAATTTTTAATCTCTGTAGTCAAAAGTAAATCACTGTCTTTTTATAACAAAGTTGTGGAATAGATGCTTCACAAGATACTAACTAAAACAATCGCCTTAGTTTTACTTGAGGTCTCATAACTTTTAACGATGACAGCGAGACGAATTTTTCAGTTAATGTTTTTGATGGGAACTCATTTCTTTTTTAGGAAATTTTAATCAAGAGTTATTAATCTATGCAATCAAAAATAAATCGCTGTCTTATTGTGTAGTCACACATAACCTCATTCTGTTTAGAATTTTTCTGTTAGAAGTCAGAGACATTCTGCCTCATGTTTGTAGTTCAACATAGAGATAAACAGTTTTGCACAGTGATTGAGCACACTGAAGGAACTCAAAATCTTGTTTAAGTACGAGGTTAAAAGTTTTTCAAAAGGTGATTTGCTAGGTTGAGTGAAAGGCTTACTAAATCGTTAGCAAATGACATCAATCTATGGATGTATATATGTTTGTTCCTTATACAAATCCAGTTTTCGACGGATTTTCGTCAAACTTGGTACGTAGGTTCCTTGATGCATTAGAATTCACATAGGTGGGGTTCTGAAATTTTAAAAGAATCGAAAACGTTCAAAATTCTAATTTTTTGTATCAAAATGGCCATTTTCTTTCAATTTTGAACATATAGAGAAAGAGATAAGCCTTTAAGCATACAAATTGATAAAATTTAACACATTTAAATAAGAGTATTTTCCAACAAAGATTACGATTAACAATTAATTACCAATTTAAGGCTCACCTATTTCATTTCACTAAAATGACCCGGGCAACGCCGGGTAATAAGCTAGTAAATAAATAATGTTTCCAATCATTAGAATAATAAAATACAACACTGATAAGACTTAAGTTTCAAACTCAAGAAAATAATTCTATTGTTCTCGTCTTGTGCGATAAATTAAAGTAGTAGTGGTTTTGCTTTTTGCAAATTTATCCGGTTATGTTTAATATTTAATATTTTTCTATGTATTACCGTCTGCAATTTTCACATTTCTTTGTATCATTTTATAAATTCATCGTCTGCGCTGTCTATTGTTTTTTGTAACGACAACAATAAGAGAAATGAGACAAGAGTTGGAATATTTTGACGACAGTGAATTTTGTTGGTTTAATTTCGTCTGTTGTTGGCGGAGAGCAATAATTTATTTTATTTTAATTATAAAATTAAAAATCGTTTTTTTTCATAATGAAAAGTGAAAAGTTCTAAATTATTTGCCTGAGTAAATAAATACATTAATATCAAAATTCCTAAGAAAAGGGATGCAAGAGACAAGTTAGCTCTTTACCGCACCCTTGCTTCATGAATGCATGTATTTCATAACGAAATTAATGGCGCAGCTAATAAATAAATTTAAAATAAAAGCGTTTTCTCATAAGTTAAGTAATCAAATTCAATGCGTTAAACAATTAAATTAAAACATTGAAGGCTGTGATTCGCCTCTATTAATACGCTTGCCAGACATTCTGGTTTGACCGGGACAGTATAGGAATTAAGACAAAATTTCGGTGTCACGGTTCCCCAGCCACCATAAAGGAACACTGTGTATATTTGATCGGCCGGGATCAAATCCGGGACCTTCCGTTTAAGAGTTCGAGGCCAGGCCATCTCGGCCCCTGAACCAGAACTCCCAGATTTAGAATGGGAACTTGCAGGATTTCCTGACCTCGATCCATGGAATCCATTCTGGTGAGCACACTCAACTGGGATCGATCCTGCGGGACTCTCCGGTTACGAATTCAACGCCTTATCGCTCGGGTCACCATGAGCTCTTTTACTTCATTAGGAAGATGATACAAAGCATTTTTCCAAATGCATGAAGGAAAAATGGCATGCAAACGAAACTTGAAACAACATTATTCAAGCCTCAGGTCCAGAACTACCAGAGCTATTGATTTTGGCTGAGATCGAATCTGGGATCCAACGCCTGACCGTCGGGCTATCGGAACCCTATTTATTTTATAACGTAGAACAAATACAGTATTTTTCTCAACACATAAAGGATGAATAACATGTTAACCATCGAAGAAAGAACGTTGAAATGACATTATTCAATGGTTATCAGTTGTAATTCAAGCAACAAAGATATTTTCGATAATTAGAATTTTTGGTCGATTGAGCCCGACCAAATTGAACGTATGTTTTATTATTATTCTGTCGATAAAATAAAGGATAAATAACATGTAAAAGAAATTTGAAATGACATTATTCAATGGTTATCAGTTGTACTTTAAGCAAAAAAGAGATTTCGATCATTGGAATTTTGGCTCGATTACCAAATTTAGGGCAACAATCGTTTTATTACGATTTTGTCGATGAAACATAAGCTGAAATACATATGCACTTAATCTGTGTGAGTCAGGAAAATTGGCCATAATAAGGACAATTTGCAAAGAATCCAAGTAATCAAAATCCTAATATTGACTAGGAAAAATCGAAATGTCTTCGTTTCAACTTCTAACCGTCTATTTCGAGTTGAAAATATTTCATGGCGCGGCCTTCTCATTTTCTCTTGAGAGAGTGCCATCTGACGGTGAAAAAATGAGCCACATCAGAAAGAAATTCTATAACTACCAAACGTGAGCGAAATTTCAGAATGTTGCAATTTTTCCTTCCATTACAAACTAAACCTTATCTACAGTAAAAGTTTTAGGTTCGTACGACTACTAGAAGTCAAAAATACTTATGATAACATCTTAGTTTTCACGAATTTTGACCCCTTATAACTCTTAAACTATTCGAGTAAATGAAATTTAATTAGCAAGGATAACTCTCTAGCTCATGTTCTCTTAGCCTCTAAAACTTAGGTTGCTAGCTTTATCCACAACAAAGTTACAGGGCATCGAAAATGGCCTAAGTTGCTTCCTGTAAAGATAGTACAGCCGTGCGCTTGTTTGAATTATCAACTTGGCGACTTTTGCTCGACATGGCGGTCTCACGACCGTGCTCCCAGATTCCGGCGATTGGACCCTAGATGAAAGACAACGGCGATGCTCAAACATGAGGGCCGGCGTCTTTGTAAAACAAAAGAATTTTTTTTAGTTAAGAAAAATATTTTAAATTATTGTTATTTTTTTGGTTAAAAATGTTTCTTTGCTATTTTTTTTTCCGAAAAGAAATTTGTTTGCTCATTGTTCCCAGTAAAACAAAAACATTTAGTTAATAGTTTTTTCAGTTCGGGGGGCACCCCCGTAAGTATGATTCTACCGGTGCTCCTGTGTCCTAACGGCCAATAAAAGCTGTTGCCTTTCTCCATTACGAAGGCAATGAAGAGCGGTGACGGAAAACTGAACAACACTGCACCACGCATAACTTTACGGGGTAAAAGAGCTGCGATGCATCCCCAGAATGCATTTCCTTGTCGATTACATCGTGGTATATCCCAGCATGCATTGCCCTGCGACATCGAAACGTATCCCAGAAGGCAGTTCCTCCGACTCACCCCAGTGTATCCCAGCATGCATTTCCGAGCTGGCGCTTTGCGGCGTATTTCAGTAAAGCCCGAACTCCACATAAGCGGAAAATCGACGGAAACAGAAAGCAGAAACTGAAAAATCAGGCTTTTCCCGGGCAGACTCGGAAGTAGAAAATTTTCAACTTTTCTGCCGCTGCTCGCGGATTCCGCTTTGGAACAGCCAATAGGATCTCGTCTTCAAATGTGAAGCTTTTAGCAATGGCGGCCCCCGTATGCGTTTTTGAAAGCATATCTACGAAGTACAATCTCGAAGTTTTTAAAGAAGAAGTGCAAAATTATCCTTGTTCGTACGAAAAAAAATGAAAAGAATATAAAAATGATGTTTTAAAGACAACATATTATGGACCACGATTGGTGCAAAATTTGGCCTAATCGGTTAGGAATATGATCTCGTTGGAAGAAATGGCGCCATCTAATGCATAAATGTAATACCTTTCGATATTTTTTTCTTTTCAGCCCCTTACATTTTTTGGTAAAAATATAATGAATTTTAATCACCTTTAACGATATTTTCAATATAGTTTTGCGAAAAAATATCTGACCGACATTTTTTTTGGTTTTAGCATTAAGAGAAGTTCAAAAAAATCAATCGAAAAAATCTAACTTGCAAAAAATCAGAAAAAAGTTTTTAGATAAAAAAAAATTTTGTTGAAATCTTATTTTAAAGTTTTTTCGTTTTGAAAGGTATTTGAGGTAAATGGTTTTGAAATTTGAAGCAGATATTATTTTAAAAAAAAACTGACATCTAGGATTCAAATGATGCACTTCGTAAAGACGAACTGCGATAAAAATGTGTGTGTAGGCGGAGAATCGTCCTCACCCAAAAGACTGCTTTCGTTTTTTTTTTTTTTTCTTTTTAATTCTGATAATGCTGAAACTGTAAAATTAATCAATAAAATCCGACCATGACAATAACTTCGTCTTGACCTTAGTTTTGACGCTGATTCTTTCTACTTCAAAAGGAAAGAGATCAGTTTTCGCTTCAAGGTCATCCGCCATCTCTCAGTGGTCAAGCTATAACATTCTCTTTTAGATTGTCAGACGCAAAAGATCACTAAAAAGTCAAATTGCTACAAAAAAGCGGGACAGAGAGAAAAGGAAAAAAATATTTGCAAAAAAGCTAAACTATTTTAATAAAAGAACAGTCACCTCTGAAAAACGTTATTAAATAAGTTTAAAGATTCCAGAGCGCAGAAGTTTATTTTATCGTAGGCACAAATAATTCAAGTTGGATTCTTGACTTAATGCAAAATTTAACTTCGATTTTTAAAATGGTATGAATGCAGAGCCCTTGCTAAATAGTAGGATGAGGTATCCTTGAAAATATTATTACGATCTACAAAAGGTACAGAATCTAAATTTTGCACAAAAAGTGCACAAAATCTGTGCGCATTTGGTGCCTATGATTGTACATAAAAAGTGCACTTTTTGTTCACAATTAAGTTTGCACTATTTTTGCACAAAATCTGGGCGTATTTGGCACCTCTGATTGCGCGCAAAAAGTGCACTTTTTGTGTACAATCAGAGGTGCCAAATAGGCCCAGATTTTGTGTACTTTTTGTGCACATTTTTTCTAATTCTCTGACCCCCAAATTTTCCCACCGCCCCCCTATCTCCCAAAATATACCCACTACCCCCCTACTGCCCAAAACATGTTCACTGCCCATCAGCATCTTCCCACCGCCCACAGGGGGGCGCTACTGCCCCCGTTGAGAATCACTGGTATAAACCATACAACTTGCAGATCAGCTGGCATGAGATGACAGCTGATCCTTTTTATGAGTTAGTAAAACACCCATAAAATTAGGGGGATGACAGGCATATGTCATTTTTACAAATGCTAGTTTATTAGGAGCCATTTATGATCACAGATTTTTTTACTTTTTTTTTAAAGAATAAAAGGATTGAGCACTGAAAATGTGAAACACTTAAGAAAATAGAACATTTTTAGGGGAAAAGAGATTTTTTGTAATTGTAAGCAGTTCTTTTCATGATTCTAATCATTTTGAACTCATAAATAAGAATACAGCAAAGTTAAATCAAACCTTTTCTGTAGTATATCATTGATTCAGAGTTAAATAAACAAACCAGGTTTTAGTTTGATACTGGGTTTAGTTATCTTGACTACAATCTAGTAATCTGTATGAGTCTATTGTTGTATGCCAAGTATTAAATTTCATGAATATCTTATTTCCAGAATTCTTCCAATTTAAAGTATTTCAATTGAAAAAAAATCTTTAACTTTAATTTTTATGAGTTTGAGTTGAATATTCAACATACTTCATGTTTAAATTACTGTTGTAATTGATAACAATTCTGTTTTTAAATAGGAGGAAGAGCTTGTTTGTATGATGTTTTATGTTTTTTTCTTCTAGAATAAGGGGGGGGGGGAATCCCTCAAACACCCATAATTATTTTTATGGGATAAATTAGAGTACATATTCATGATCATGTAAAAAAACTGGTGATTTTTAAAGATGACCTCCATTTTGAAATTTAAAATTTTGTAAAAGAATTTTTCTGACAAAAAATTCAAAATGTTCAATTTTGAAATTTTTTTTAAAAAATTTACATAGACTAAGACTATTGTAACACTTTTAATTTGCATGCTCAAAGTCTTCACATTTTCTGCAAAATTTTTTTAAAAGATTAAACCATTAGTTACCCAGGTACAATTTTTTTTCATAAACAACATCAGAAAATGACAAAAAATGTAAAATCGCAAAATTTCAACAGGCTATGAAATCAAAACGCATCGAGATAGAAAGCAAAAAATTTAAGGGGTTGCTTATGGCTACAAAGGAAGGAAGTATACAAAGTTTCATCAAAATCCGAGATGGTGGGTGTTGGGGTGTGGTTGAATTGACATGGAATTAATTCCTCCATGGGCCAAATTTTAGTGCTAACCCCTTTTCTCCGAAAAGGAACATAATCTCCAACTGTTTTTGCGAGTTTTTCCTTAAATTATGTTCACTGCAGATTGACATCACTGTTGTCCAATCTTGATGAAAAAACCGCTTTTAAACTTTGCCTAAGTGAAACAAAGTCAGTATTTCTTAAAGTAGGCATGAACCTAAAATTTTTATCTTTATGCATATCAAACTTAACCCTTAACCTAATACTGTTGTGGCCACTATCTCCAATATGGTCCCCTACACATAATGCCTGAACACAACCATCAAGGTCACAGAAACTAGAACCAAATTAGCATCCTGCAGAGTTCCCTGTCAGTCACTAATCACTCTCAAAAATTTATTTTCTCTACTATTATTGGGGTAAAAATTATTCCAAGCAAAGCCCGGAAAATTGAAATCCCCCTTGATAATTACTGGTCCCTCACTGGACATGTCACTAATAGTATGATACATCTGTTCATCTTGACCCTAGCTTAAATTAGGTGACCAATAAATGTTTCCCAAACATAATTTTTTGAACTTGCTGCTCATCAATTCTAGCCAAATCATATCAATATCATTAGGTTTGTCATTTATTGCCAATTCATTGCAAGTTAAAGTATCCCTAACGTAAAATAAAGCCCCAATACCTCTTTTACCTACTCTATCTTGTCTAAACAAATTATATCCAGCAATACACAATAAATCATCATCTTTTTTGGTGGCCCGTGTCTCGGTAACTCCAATAACATCAAAATTCTCATCTATAATTATGCTTTTCAATTCTTCTATCTTGTTTCTAATACTACAAGCATTGGTCTAAAAACCTTAAGCATTCCCAAATTGCTTTCATTTAACCATTTACGATTTCTTGAATCAAAATTGTTAAAATGACTACTCTTATTTAAATCCCTATTACTATTTCTAATAAAACCCAAATAGCTAATATCCTTTTGAAGACTGTTCCTTGAACCTCCCCCCCCCCCCCCCCATTCAAACTCATTTTTGACTCAGAAGCATTCTAAACGAACCATTTTAACCCCTGTAGAACTCAGATGCAGGCCATCTCTAACAATCCAACCTCACTTACAATCACTCCAGACATCAATGAAACTGATACTGTGCTTTTGGAAAATCCCCTTAAGTACCAGGTTCATACACTTTGAACGCTGATTTAACCAGCTTCTGTGTACTCCATACCTCGGAAGCAAACCACAACTTGGACACTGGTCAAACAGTTGGTTGCTTTGTCCAACAGGGAATTCCATTCTTTCGTGAACTCATTATTACTACGGCCTACATCGTTAGTTCCCACCCACAAAGTAACCATATCCTCCTTGTCAATGTCTCCTTCGTTCCAGCAACATTTACATCTTTTACGGGAGACCTTGGTAAACAACACATAGCCTCCTTATGTTTTACCCTACCGATTAAATTTCCCCTCCAAGCACATTGAATCCCCCAAAATTATTCCCTTGGTTTTTTAGTCTGTCTCCTTTCCTTACTAATAACTTCCACCTTAACCTCTGGGTCAATCCATGTCAAATCACCCAGGAAAACGGGATTTTGTAACCCATGTCCTCGGATTTTGATAAAATTTGGTGTATTTAATATTTTTATGGTGGTAAGTAACCATATGAATTCTTTTGCCCATATGTGATCTGGTTTTTGTTTTAGAGGCCGTCAAACTTTTCAAAAAATTGCATTTTCTGTCAACCGCTAAGCCTAATCTGCATGTATACGTGTCTCTTCAGTAAATTGTGACGGACGCAGAAATCTTTCAATATTTCCAAAAATTCTCAGATATGTTGCTGAAAGTATGAGGATTTAATAAAAAAATACTTGAAATTTATATAATATAATTTTCTTTGAATAAAATTTGCATAAACTACGACAAGCATTTTTTTTCTTGTGCAAAACATGAGTTTACTTAAGTGGCATTTCACGAAAAGGCGGAGGTCCTATTCAATAATGGAAGCATTCGAAATGAGCCTGAAGGTGTGTTCTATCATTGTAAAGAATAAAATTAGTGGTTTTTTTCGTTTTCTCGTTGCTGTTGCACAATATACACATTTCAGTATCAAAATTTTTGAAAAAAAGTTCTAGTCATTTTCCTAACCTAAATTTCACTGAAAAGCAAACATACCTTTATTTTTAAGTGTATTTACAGCCCTATTATGCTACTTAAAAATCATCTTAATTCCTTATTAAGCAGAAAGAAAAGTGAAAAATAATTTATGACTCCCAAATTCAGTTGTTAAGTTCAGCAAAATATCAGATGTAGAAAAAAGATGTGCAAAACATGAATTCACTTTAGTAGCTTTTTATGAAGAGGCGGAGGTCATATTTAATATTAGAAGCATTCGAAATAAACCTAAAGGTGTGTTCTATCATTGCAAAGAACAAAATTAGTGGCTTTTTTCGTTTTTTTCTTCTTTTTTTTTTTGTTGCTATTGCACAATATATACATTTCAGTACCAACATTTTTGAAAAAAGTTCTAGTTATTTTCCTAACTTAATTTTCAATATTTTTTGTGTAAAAGAAGCATAGCTCATGCTTTTGTAGCATAAAAACGTATTATATTTATTTTTAACGATTTATAATTGTATTGAATGTGCGAAGAAGAGACAGGATAGCACAATCTTTGAAGAAAAAATAACAATGAAAAATATGAGTTTCCGAATATTATCGGATTGTTTGTCTGTGAAGTGTTTGTGTGATCCTGTTTTCAGCAAATTTAAGGAATATACTGTTTGATATTTTAATGTTCGACCTTCTTTGCATTTCCGAAGTCGGACAGTACTTGTTGAAGTCGCGTTATCATGAAATATTCGGAATACTTATTTTGTGCATATTCAATCTCCTTTTGAAGAGAATAGTAACATCTTCCAGAATCTTATGTTACGGACCGTTTGACGTAGTTATTTCATCTAACATCTTACCATTTCTTGGTTATAGTAAAGATAATAGTCCTTTCTTAGGTAAAAGATATAGTCTTGCTTCAATATACCGTTTGATTAGTCATTTACTTGAAAATTTTCAATTTTTTTCTTTTAAACTTCAATAGCAAGTGTCGAAAGCTGTATTTGCTCTTAACTGGATGCTGAAATTTCTAGTTTATTTTTATTGAATTATGTCTTTCCGGGGCTCTAGCTTTTTAATTATCTCCTATTATTATTTATCAGTGCAAACCAACTTTCCTGATAAGCGAATCCAATGAAAACCAAACAAAACAAAATAGAAAACCCACTCACATTCTTTATCCCTCTTATCACTCTGACCCATATTTTGATAAAATAAGAAGAGACCTGATACATGCGCAAATGCACGGAAGGTTGAGCGTTAAAATATCAAACAGTATATTCCTTAAATTTGCTGAAAACAGGATCACACAAACACTTCAAAGACAAACAATCCGATAATATTCAGAAACTCACATTTTTAATTATTATTTTTACTTCAAAGATTATGCTATCCTATCTCTTCTTCGAACATTCAATTCAATTATAATTCATTAAAACTAAATATAATACGTTTTTATGCTACAAAAGCATGAACAATGCTTCTTTTACACAAAAAATATTGAAAATTGAGTTGGGAAAATGACTAGAACTTTTTTCAAAAATGTTGGTACTGAAATGTGTATATTGTGCAATAGCAAAAAAAAAAAAACGAAAAAAGCCACTAATTTTGTTCTTTGCAATGATAGAATACACCTTTAGGTTTATTTCGAATGCTTCTATTATTGAATATGACCTCCGCCTCTTCATAAAAAGCTACTAAAGTAAATTCATGTTTTGCACATCTTTTTCCTACATATGGTATTTTGCTGAACTTAACAACTGAATTTGGGAGTCATAAATTATTTCTCACTTTTCTTTCTGCTTAATAAGGGATTAAGATGATTTTTAAGTAGCATAATAGGGCTGTAAATACACTTAAAAATAAAGGTATGTTTGCTTTTCAGTGAAATTTAGGTTAGGAAAATGACTCGAACTTTTTTTCAAAAATTTTGATACTGAAATGTGTATATTGTGCAATAGCAACGAGAAAACGAAAAAAACCACTAATTTTATTCTTTGCAATGATAGAACACACCTTCAGGCTCATTTCGAATGCTTCCATTATTTAATAGGACCTCCGCCTTTTCGTTAAATGCCACTTAAGTAAACTCATGTTTTGCACAAGAAAAAAAATGCTTGTAGTAGTTTATGCAAATTTTATTCAAAAAAAATTATATTATATAAATTTCAAGTATTTTTTTATTAAATCCTCATACTTTCAGCAACATATCTGAGTATTTTTGGAAATATTGAAAGATTTCTGCACCCGTCACAATTTAATGAAGAGATACGTATACATGCAGATTAGGCTTAGCGGTTGACAGAAAATGCAATTTTTTGAAAAGTTTGACGGCCTGTAAAACAAAAACCAGATCACATATGGGCAAAAGAATTCATATGGCTACTTACCACCATAAAAATATTAAATACACCAAATTTTATCAAAATCCGAGGACATGGGTTACATGACCGGGTGAACTGACGTGGAATGACCCCTCTGGAATATTCCCACTAACTCACAGCTAATGCCCACATCCATTTCAATAACTTCCCCCTTCTATCTGGAGTGTTTATCTCATCCACATCTATCACAGTGCTCCTCAACCTTTGTTACCCTACGGCACACTTGCGAGTTTGCTCAATCCTCGCGGCACACTGAATTAAATTTTATAATGTCCATATGGACAATGTTTTTATCACTCACTAGTAAAAAATATTTTCTACATAGATAGAACAAACAATATAACTAATGAAGTTAAAAATGCAAGACAACGTGTCTACAAGTACAAATAAAAGGTTAAAATAGAGTTAGAAAACTCTAACAGATAGCTATTTCTGCGCTATTATGAATGAAGCCCCATCATCAGTGCAAAAAGATGATGGTTCACTGACACCAGTCAAGTGAACCAGGAATGCGAGAAACGTGAGGGTAAATAAACAGAACAGGAAGAGTAGGTACGCAGAAACTATTACGTCAAGGGTTGGACACTAGGGTGGGGCGAAAAATAAAAAGTTTTTCAGATCAACTTCTAATAGTTGCCAAAAGTTGTCTTTGGTGATAATTAGCTTTTGTGCAAAATTTGAGAAAAATCGGTTAATATCTTCAGGGGGCGCTGCGATCGCAAAGTTTTACCATAGCTTTGTTATGGATTTTATGGTTAAAATATCAACAAGAATGCCTTTCGCTAGTCTCTTTACGTTTTTTTTACACAAAAGATGTTTTCATGCATTAAAAGCATATGAAATGACTCACAAACATTATTTTATATGATATATTTATCGTAAAAAAAAATCACATTTTTTCACGTTTTTGTTTCTTCTTAAATGCTTGAAATATAAAAAAATCATAAAAATTAAATTTTTGTGAATTATTTCGTATGCTTTGAATGCTTGAATATATCTCAGGAGTAAAAAAAATGCAATGAGATTAGTTAACAGCATTGTTTTTCATATTTTAACCATAAAATCCCGATAAAAGCTATGATAAAACTTTGCGATCGCAGCGCCCCCTGAAGATATAAACCGATTTTTCTCAAATTTTGCACAAAAGCTAACTATCACCATAGACAACTTTTGGCAACTATTAGAAGTTGATCTGAAAAACTTTTTATTTTTCGCCCCACCCTATTGGACACGACAACTGCGCAACAAAGATTACGTCACAGACGAAAAAGTTTTTAAATAAGAGATTTCCAAATGTTCGGGAAAGGAGGGGTGCTAGACAGATCATTGACAACTAAATCTGAATTTTTCCAGATATAATAATATAACTAATGAAGAGCATTTAACATTAATTAATATTTTGGTTGCTTTATAAAATATTTCAAAGACAGAAACCGAATTGAAGTTAATTATGAATTTCAGTATTTATTTCGGTGATTGCCTTGAGGGATAGGGGCGTTTTTTTTTTTTTTCTTTTTTATTAATCTTTATCTAGGGAAAAGCTAAATTAGACTTTCAAAATTTAGGCGTTAAATATGATTTCTTTTTGTTCTTGAGACGTGTCGCTGTTAAGAATATTATGTCACAAAAAATTGCTAGAAATGATAGCAACGCATGGACAGCGTGATCATATATTCATGGTACTATTTTTAACTAACAGCCAATATTCCTGCAAAGGCAGTTCGCTGAATTTCAAGGAACAATCGCTCCTCGAGCGTATAAAATTTTCCGACTCCTTCAATGAAAGCTCCTTGTTTAATGATTCAATCGCTAACTCAGTCATACTGTTCTATACCTGTCCACTTGAAGTAGTGCTTAAACTTGTCTTGAAGTATAACCAAAATGTTCGGACTCCACATTTAATGGCTCTTTTTCAGGATGCGTGCAATTTTTTATTTTGAACCTGTTTAGATAGCCCAAACAAATAAGCAACTTCCCACCCCGCCCTTCTGTTCTTCGATTCAATTTTTTAGTACTCTCAAAAATAAGTAATGTACACTAGTTTTCTTAGCCAATAATTATCTTTTAACGAACTGGCATGTTGCACTTTGTTGTGATGCTGTGAAACGTCAGAAACTAAAGAATCACCCACAACTTGAAAATTCTTATCAGGATCTCGTGCTTTTGAAAAGTGAGCAATCCTCTATTAAAAGATGTAGTGAGTGGGGACCTACGCTTATCTTTTCAGAAAATACAATTAAAAGGCGAGTATTTAGTGGCCTTGATATTAAAATGTACTGTTTTTATGGCTTCAACTAAAAGTGACTTCTACTCATCTGACAGATTATTTACCCTCAGAACTTCCCCATTGAGAAAACTAATAACTCTTGTGTATTGATTTTTCAAATTCGAAACAAATCCTTTGTCATTTCTTGCCATTATAAACACAAAAACTTATGCAGTTGTGCCCCAGGGAGCCGTTGCTTTTTAGATATATTTATCTGCAACGCAAAATATTTCACCTGTTGCATGCTGAAGAAACTATTTGCAGAAAAGTGTAACAATCTTGAAGGGAGTCCTAACCAACAGAATGACGATCGTGCACTTCTGATACCTGTTCATTCATCATCATGAATTGGAAATTTTCCTTCTATCCGCATTTTAGCAACTAATATTTTGCCAACGTCACTCGACACGGCATTACTTCATATACTGATTGCACCGTTCAACAGGTGATATTCTGACCACTGTTGCACCAGAGCCTATTGTTCCCTGTATGATTCCTATACACGCATTAAGGGTGCATTTTTTGTTTTAGAACCTCAATTAAATAGCAACATTATATGTGACAACTTTTGAAACAGGATCGTCACTTCCCCTCCTCTGACTTAGAAGAATTAATGTTTTTGTATATAAATGGTCGCATTTTTTGGTTTTCCGGTAGAATAGCACTGAATATACTGCTGTGGCGTTTAAGAAATTTTACGGTAAAAGTTACTGGCTTCCATGTTGCCAGTAACTTTTACCGTATAATTATTTTTTACTATAAAATTTCACAACAGAAAAAACGAGAGTCAAAGAGCACGAGATAAGAAGCGGGATTCGAAACCAGGTTCTAATTTTCACACGTTCATTTACTATCCACCATACGCCAATTGAGGTACATCAGGAGAGAGGAAATAGAGTTTTATGTGCAACGCTTTTTCTCGGTACAGTTCACTGTAAAAAAATTTCGTACTATAAACACTACATTTTACAGTAATATTTAGAATAAAAGTTTCCTGAATTTTTAACAATGTATACACCCCCCTAAATGGAAAAATTTGAAATGATGGGCCTGTCTTGCGCACAGTCTGAAACTTTGTGCAGGTAAAATGAATCTAAGATCTTAATTTACTGAAATTTTGAAAATACCGCAGCACACCACGAAGTTTGTCGTGGCAGACCGGTTGCGAAGCACTGATCTGTTTGGGCCTTAAAGTTGTCATCCTAGCTTTCAAGTCGAGGACACTTAGTGCAAAGATACTCTAACTCAAATAAAGACTCATCCTTCCCCTCATACTGGCAGAACATATGACACAGGTCACAAGAAATCCACCTGTTCCCCTTCCCACTCTTAACCTCATTCAAAATGCATATAATACCCATACTAACTCAAAATAATTCACTTAAGAAGGCAATACAAAAATTGAAAAATAAATACTATACTATACATAGAATGCAGAAAACTATGGCAGCAGTAAAAAAAAAATCTAACTCAACAAAGCACATGCTTAACAAAGGAATCACCACATTTTAGGCTTAGCTCAAAAAATTAAAAAACCCTTTAAAAATGCAAATAAGGCTTCATACACAAAAATACAAAATTATATGATAAAATACAATAAAAATATTAAAAATAAAACAGTGAAAATCAAATATTTATATAAAAAATCGCTTAACTCAGAGTAGCAAAAAATCTCCCCTGTAACACGAGAGCCCTCTAGCGCCAGATGAGAGTTTGCATTAATTGTCAGAGAGGAAGAGCAAAAGAGGAGAAAAATAACGACCAATCATGTGCTCTTATTGGCTTTCAGCAGAACTTATTTCATCATTATTTCATTATTTTGAAAATCCAACAAAAAAGGGAAATTTTGGCAGTGACCATTTTTGATTTTCCTCATTTTTTTATGTGTCAAAGTAGGTCATGAGACGTGAACATTCTGCAATTTGTTGCCCTCCAAAAAATTTTGTTCGCTTGGTAAAAATTCCCAAAGTTTGATGTTATGCAGCGCTTTATTGGTAAAAAACGGCTGAAAGACGCGTTTCAGTGCGCTGTAGTTTTTTACAGAAACGCCACCCCATGGTTATGTTTACATTTATTGATTCTACAGTGTGTAGTTATGAGGACCCCATAGTTATTTGGGTTGGGGTGTGTTGCTTTCTTTAGTTAAGGGGCCGCAAAGTATGGTTTTTAGTTCGTTTTCGCTCGACTTTGACCTGCGTTATTTCCCCCTAAAAGCAACCCCCCGAAATTTTTTTAACATATACTGAAAATTTATACTATGAAGAAAATATGTGGTACGAAAATTGTTTAATATCTCATTGCTTTGAAGAGAAAAAGACGTAGATATTTATCAAATTTTCAAAATTTGGGCTTTTTTAATCGCATTTAACTCAAAACAGCAACCTTAAAAAAAAATAACTTTTATGAATTATGGAACCTACAGATGTGTAGAATAACGTAAAAAAGAAAGTTGCATGGGGTCTCATCTCGTTTTCGAGAAAATGATTTTTTTTTGTAGCTCATTTTAATGCTTTTTTCTCACAGTAAAATGTCTTCATCAGGTAGGTCAGATCTGCTGAAACTGTAAGTATATAGTATTGATATATTTAAATTTGTATAGGGAAAGAGAAAAAGACTAAAAACACTTAATTTTGTCTAAATTTTTATAATTTTTAGTTTTTTAATTGAAATTAACTCAAAAAAACTTGAAATCCTGAAACTATTATTGAATGCACATATTACTAGCTTTGAAATATTGGAAAAAGTAAATTCAGTGAGGTATTTTCAGTTTATTCTCGTGGGAGGTCACAGTGACTTTCCGAAAAATTTCATGATCGAAAAATTTTGCTGACGATTCGGCAAATTTGGAAACAGTATTACAACATTGAGATTTTTCAATAATATATTTTTCTCACGTGTGCTTGATCGTATTTTGTAAAAATATAAGTTCAGTGCCCATGAGTATCTTAAACTTCTCAAGATGATATTTGCCAAAGGAATTTCCTAATTTTTCCGAATGATAAAACAAGATCAAGCCCACACGTAAAAAATAAATAAATAGAAAATTTCAATGTTGCAGTATTGTTCCCAAAGTTGCTGAATCTTCAGAAAATTTTTCCGAATATGAAATTTTTCTGGAGGTCACAGTGACCTCCTTTGACTTCCCATTGGGGAGCCTCTAAAAATACCTCACAGTAGGGTCAATAAATGTAAAATCATACAGGAAAACTAAACAATGTTGCTCACTATTTTTGATTTTTTAAATTTTTTGCCTGTTAATTAACTGTTATATTGGGAGCCTGAAACAATGGTTTAAGAATTTTTAAACCTTCAGAATTTTTTTTGGCAAGCACTTTTCAGTAGCTGCGGAAGCGACTTTTCATGAAAAGAGTACTTTACGAGGATGCTTAGAACTTTATTTATGAATATATCTAAATGATTTAAAAACCATTTGATTGAGCAGAAAATGACCTAAATTTCTGTACTAGTTATTTTTCTGATAATTTTTAACAAATTTGAGTAAAATTGATTTAAAAATAGGATTTTCTTTGTGAAATTTTACATTTTTAGCATAAAAATATTCGTAGAAGGAAAAACGACTCACCCTAACTTTTTTTTCCTTGAATAGATATCTCATAGGACTATTCTTAGAAGCAGTATGAAACATTTGAAGAAAGTTAGAGGAAAGTTGGAGAAAAAATGCTAACTTTGAGATTTAATATCTGAAAAGGGACTGAATGAAAATCTACAAAAATTTAACTGGATAACCTTCTTATAGTAGTCAATATGTAGCAAAAATTTTATGAGTGATATCGTTCTAGTTTTAGAGATATGAAGCCTCGAAGGTGGCTGAAAAATTGCATTTATTTTGACGCCAAGAAATCATCACATGCAAATTTCATTATTCTCATAATATTAGATGAGTTTTTTGTGGTATAAACTAACCCTTTTACAAAAACCAGACATGTGACCCAAATAGAATGAAAAATACTGAAATTACGTCGCTGTGTGAGCAAATACAAAATTATTGATATATTATACCACACCTGCTAGTTCAAACATGGGCTTTTCATTCTGTATAGCCAAACATTTTAATTGGATGCATGAAATTAATTGGTAGATGTTAAATTTAACTTGTAATGCCCATTCTTTTTGTTCAGCACTGAGTATTTTGCTATTTCAAAAAATACTGAATTCAGTAAAAATACTGAAAAATCACATCTCTGAAAAACATATAATTTAAATTTACTTTCCATTTACAGAAAGAAATAATTTAGATATGCTTTTTTTCCACGTGTTAATCATAAAACATGATTTTCCACTTTAAAGCTGGGTTTTCACGGTCTTTATACATCTCCTGAGCAAAGAACGAAAGAACAATAGTAGTTTTAATCTAACCTACAACTCTTTATTCATTTTTAAAAGTTTAAAGCGTTAAAACCCCCTTACAGCACCAAAAAGTCGCTTAAAATCCGAATTTAGGCTCTAGATCCTACTTTTTCCGTGAGACTGCGTCTGTATAACAGCAGAAAATGGCGGACGTATTCTCGCGGGAAAGGGTAGGATCATCTAGAGCAGTGTTTCCCAACCTTTTCAAGCTCATCGCCCCCTTCAAGATGCTGACTGACACCTATCGCCCCCTCCCCCATTTTTTTTCTTCTTCGAAAAAACCATGATTTGGAGAAAGTGAACATCTATAATATTAAAAATAGAAGTACCTAACTTTAATTTGAAGTAAAATGTACGCAATAAAGATGTTATGACTAATCACTTTTAAACTAAAAATATTAATAAAAATAAAATACTTTATTTTATTTTCTTTCACAAAGCGAACTGATATAATCACTTGAAGGGAAACATTTAACTAAGATCATTGACGTACTTTTCAAAAAACAGAAGTAAATATTTCAAGAAATTATTTTCTTTTCTACTCTGGAATCTGGGTAGTTAAAATCATTGAAACTAAAAATTGGAAGGAAAATAAATTGATAACCTGAAAATTCATAAAATTGACAATGAAGGATCAAATACTCCCTAAGGTTCATCCGAGGTGCAAAGAGGAAGCGCTTGAACTTTAACTAGTTTCTTTCGTAACGTGTGATTAATTGTCTGATCTCTGAACCAGCGGTTTCGTACATGTTTACACAGTTTTGGTTTTCATTACCCTTTTTTTACTGTTATTTTCTCTTCTAAATACCCATCGCCTCCCTATCGCCCGTTAAGACTTTACCGCCACTTTGGGGGCGATCGCCCCCAGGTTGGGAACCACTGATCTAGAGCTTAAATTCGGATTTTGAGCGACTTTTTGGTGCTGTAGGGGGTTTTAACGCTTTAAACTTTTAAAAATAAACTAAAAATTGTAGGTTAGATTAAAACTATAATTGTTCTTTGCTCAGTAGATGTATAAAGACCATGAAAATCCAGCTTTAAAGTGGAAAATCATGTTTTTAGGACTAACACGTAGAAAAAAAGCATTTATAAAAGCATAGGGGAAGGGTGGGCATAGTGGCCACTGCGCGCAAAGTGGCCACTTGAAGTTTTCCTCCCTATATACCCAGCTAGAAAATGTTTGCACTTTTTGTGCAAAAAAGTCGATATTGTGCACAATTTGTGCACAAAAAGTGAATAACTTTTAAGTAGTTCAAAAAGTGTCCACTTTTTGTGCAAATTTTCTGGACAAAAAGTGAATAACTTTTGAATACCCCAAGAAGTATCCACTTTTTGTGCACATTTTGAGCACTTTTTATGCACACAAAAAAGTGCACACTCTAGTTTGTTAAAAGTTTTGCACATTTTATGCACAAAATAAAGTAACTCTAAAATTTGTGCACTTTTTATGCACAAAAATATTTGTCTCTATTTTTTCAAAAATCAATATCCAGTTTATCAACCAGATTTTTATTTTGCTCCACCTCATTTGGTAAATATTCCTTTTATGTTAAGGTCAGCAGGGTGTAAAAGAATCATGATTTTTTTAAAATAGAAAAATGATTGTTTTTTTTTTTTTTTTTTTTTTTAATTTGTTTTTGTTTTTTTGTTAAATTTTTAATCTGAATTCTTTTGATTTTTTTTCATAAGAGCTTTGATAAACTTGAACTTTATGCAAAAAAATAGTAATGCGGTCGTAAAATCAATTTCATGCAAATGCATATCAAATGCAATTTTAAATAGGCGAGATGCTTGCTGGAAGAGATGGGGAAAAACAAGTTGAGTAGTGTCATGTTAATAGGAAAAAATAAAATATAAGTTGAATGAAAAAAAAAAGTTTGTTTTTTGTTCTTAACCATATTCAAATGTAAAAAAAAAAGGAAAAAATAAACAAATATAAAAGCTGGGATTTGAGAAAAAAGTTCAACAGCTCTTCATATATAGATATAGAGCTTCTGCCTTAAAATTTAGAGCAAATTAGATTCCCCCCCCCCCTCCCTCCTCTGTTTTATAAAATAAATGTGCGTTTACGTGCAAACAGCTTTAGGAAGAGAAAAAGTCAGTAAAAAGATCAAAAAAAAAAAAGAAAAAAATGCTAAATTTGACAAACAAGTGGGATTATAGGCGCTTGTACAGGGGGCAAGGGGCGACTGCCTCGTCACTTCCAAAAGTAAAGGGACCTTGCCCGTTTACTTTTTAGAGTTAAGAAGAAATTATCAACTGGAAAATGAATTTTTTACTCAGTGAAATGATTTATTTCAAGAAAATAAAAGCTGAATATTTCCAGAAAAGGGTCTTTCACATTATTTTCTAAAAATAAACTTTTAATCGGAAGTTGGGAGTTTGCGGTGGCCATCCGTTTTGATTTTTCAGGCCGTATTTGGCATATTTTAGACGCCATCAAAAAGGTAATGTTAAAGTCCAATAATATAGCCCAATTTAGCAGGGAAGAAAAACAGTTTAAGAAATACTGCCACCTCCCCCCCATCTTCTCTTAACCCTAAGTTTTTAGTGCACCAGCCGCCGAGTGGGGTATTGTTAAATTTTTAGTAAATAGTACATGAAACAGCCATACTGTTCAGCACAATTTATTACTGGTATAATATAATCGGCTTCATTTCCTGAAATTGGAACAAAAATTAATTCACAGATAATATTTGGTCTTATACACAGATGACTATTAGACAGTTCATCATCAAATAAATATATATCACTGCACAAGTTGCCTAGTATAGTATCTTTTTTTTAAAAAATATTTGTGCTAAGCTTGCGAACGATAAAAAACACTTCAGTTCCTACAATTATTATATTTTCAATTTCCGCACAAGAATTGTCATTTAGTGCAATAATCAGCCCGTTGAAAAAGCTTGCTTTTTTTTTTTTTTTTGTACTGTACAGCGTTTTTGAAAAAAGTGCGCTGCTGAAATAAAGTACAAATGAATCAGAACCAAGAACCAAGCAAAGTTTCCTTTTCGCTTGATAATTTTGTACTCTTTTTTCCTTTTGCCGAAAAGCAGCTGCGGCAGCTAGCAACTCAACTTGGGAGTAAAAAGAACTGAGCTGAAGGGAGCACTTTGTTTACGCTCGCGACCGGCGTGCTAGTTGCCATGTTTTTGTGCTCTGTTCTTTTCGCTATTAACTAATGTAATCGCTATTAACTATTGTAATTTAAGCTAGTGTTAGATTGTGGCTAGCACAATGTGACAATCTTTTGAGTTTAGTGGCATCGTAAACGATTACACAAAATATTCAGCGTTGGTTGCAAATATTGATGCATGAACCCTATAACATGTGTCCGACATAGTTGCACCTTGAAAACTAGTTATTCAATTATTTTAATCATAGTTACATTAATCCAGAAAATTATTTTAAAGCTGTTTTTTCCAGTGTTATTTTTTAGCGAAGAATCTCTTACCAGAAACTTTATTGTCAAGAATCTTTTAGCGTGAATTCGTAGCTTTTTTTTCTTCAGTAACTAATACAGTAATTTTTTCGTTATCGCGTTTTCTTCCAAAAAATCTTTTCGAAAAAACTATTCTGAAAGTTTAGATTTTACTTAATTTTGCGATTTGGTTTTATTATATAGTTAATTACAACATAAAAATGCAACACATTTGTGCATTAAACTACAGACATATTATGCGCTAACATGTTTGTGTAGCAAAATGATGCCAAGTACTTTTCAGTCTTTGTTAATTTTTAGAGTAGCACCCATGCTCGGACGCCTTCCAAAATTTAATGTCCGCCGTAGTTTAAAGTTTTCGAGTCATCTCAGTGGGCTGTTTTAATTTTTTGATGCAACTATTATGCTTGCGGATATTTTCTTTCCCAAGTGAATAAACACAGTTGGATGTACCAACCATAAGGTTGGTAATGTGCCAAGTGACACCTAACAGTACCGAGTGCAGTAGTCAGGCACAAAGCTGTCAATGATATTAAAATATGGGTATAATTTCGTGTTTACTGCATTATGTCAAATTGAGAATTAAAAAATTCCTTTCTCATTTTTTATTGAATCTTTAATTGAAATTTTTCAGACTATCTTGCCATTGAAAGGTTGAGTATCGAAAGGTAAAAGAAAAATGGCTGGTTTTCTTCCTTTTTTTGATAAATTTTTCTGTAGTTATTCATTATGTTAATTATAGACTTGTTCAATTGCAACTCAAAACTTTTACTAAAATATTTTTTTATTTGCCATTTTCATATCAAATAATAAATTTTATGCCTACATTTTTAAAATTGCAATACAATTTGTTACTTTATGTATACGCAATGGGAATTGGGTTAATTTTTATACAATGTTTACCGTATCTTTTTGAATTCAAATAAAATTTTATGCTCTTTAAGAATAAAATTTCGAAAAGTTAAATGCTTCGAAAAGTTAAACCCCTAGCTTTATTTTATGTGTGCTTCAGTTGTTTGAAGTAGTTTTAAAATTTGACTAATTAATATGCACTATGCAATGCAGTAGGGATGCACCGAGTAGCACTTTGGCCGAGTACCGAGTACGCGAGTACCAATTGTTTTTTAAAAAATCATTGACATAGAGCAGTACAGGGTTAGAAATCATTGCAAAATATTACTGGTCTTCTCGACCAGTGAACAGGAATATATACTGGTTAACATACATCATCACTGGTCCACCTTAAATCATTAACCACATTTTTTTTCTTAAAAAAAATGGTAGTCCTTGGATTGTTTATTATGTTTATGGTGATTCGAGGCGAGTTTTACTGGTCTGGAACCAATGGACCAGCAGTAAATTCGAACCCTGACACATGAACTGATCATTGGAATTGACCTCTAGGGTCACCCGGGGCAATTCCTGGTCAGCAAGTTTCTGGGGTAATTCCTGGTCACAGTCCTTTTTATGTCTTAATAATCCTTCAGCAAAATGAAAAAAATCACAGAGGTACTCTGAACTATCTTCATTACAATTCATTACTTAATTATGAGTTGACTGTGTATTTAGTTTGAAAAAAAAAATCTTTTTAAAATCGCTTGTTAAATTTCGTAAAACAAGATTGGCCTTAGTTTTGATACATTTGTACAAAGATCGTAATCAAACTCAAACTTCTGAATATTTTTCTTTTTCGTTTTTTTGGTTGAATTAGGTACCATGTCAGTTACTGAAAAATAGTTTTGGATTTACCATTATTGTTTTGAATAATTTGCAGGAAGGCTCCAAATAATGCCCCTGGCTACTGGGGTAATTCTTGGTCAGTGGGTTAATTCCTGGTCAGTCCTTTTTAAAATATTTATGGATTATTATTTCACCTATTATTGACATATATTATTGATTTAAACTATATGTAACTCTGTGAGCCTTAACTGCAAAGTTAACTGTAACCGCAATGTAACATTCTTATCTGTTAATGATAAGTATACAATATACTGAATTTTTCTTTGTTAAATTTCATCCAATTATTTTATAAGTTTTAATAATTATTCTTAATTATACTAAGAAAAATGCTTAATTGTAACTGCATTGTACTATTCACTTAACTGTTCACCTTAACCTGTTTATAACAGACAGAAGCATGTGCTCAGTGTGTATGGTGCATGTGCACCATATTTTTTATGGACCTATTTATTTGGTAGGTGAAGATTCATTCACAACAGATATAAAAGCTGTAGCTATTGCATACAAAGTGTATAAAAAGTATTTTGGCTAAGTTTTATTAAGTAAAGCTATTATGTTGAAAACAATTGCATTCTTCCTTAAAAAAACTAAATACAGTGTTTAATTAGCTATATATATAAATAAATTCTTTATCTAATTAGTTTAATAACTTGTATTAATAATGTGCTTACAAAATGTATGCATTTTCATCAATCATTTGAGTGACCAATAATTGCCCCGTAAGTGGCCAGGAATTACCCCATCTCTGGGGTAATTCCTGGTCACTAATTAACGACAATTACTCAAGTTCATTATGTATTGTTGATAGCATGAATATTTTATTCGATGGACATCCCAATGTGCTTCCTCCATACCAAAATTTGTAACTCTAACTTAGATAGATTTTGTGATAATTGGATGTTAATGCTTTTTGACCAGGAATTACCCCAGGTGACCCTATATGATAGTTCTTAGAACAAAAATCCCACTGAATTTAACTTATGCATTGTTTAAAATATTTTATTTATTTTGTCAAAAATTTTAGAATAAAGTTATTTTTAAAATGAAACTACATTAAATGAATAACGTATTGGAATTATATTAATCTATTATTGATTAGTAGGGATGCACCGAGTAGCACTTTGGCCGAGTACCGAGTACCAATTGTTTTTTAAAAAATCATTGACATACAGCGGTACAGGGTTAGAAATCATTACAAAATTTTACTAGTCTTCTCGACCAGTGAACAGGAATGTATACTGGTTAACAGACAACATCACTGGTCTACCTTAAATCATTAACCACATTTTTTTTTTCTTTAAAAAAAAATGGTGGTCCTTGGATTGTTTATTATTTTTATGGTGATTCGATTCAACTAGTGTGTACAGCGAGAGGGTTTTTTCCGAGGCAGGTTATATTTGCAGCAGTCTGAGGAATAAGCTATCACCAGAAAATGCTGAAAGATTAGTTTTTTTGCACCATAATTTAAGATACAACAATTTCAGTTATTAAAATATTTTGCTGGTATTTTCCCTTTTTTTCTTTAAATATTAGACAATCTTTTTCTTACCCTAACAAAAATGACTTAATTTTACTTGTCTGTGTTGTTATCACTATGCCACAAGTTTGAATCTGCAAAACCATGATTTTAAAAATTCGTAATCTAAATTTTTAAATGATTAGAAATATATTGGAATATGATTGAAATTTTCTTTTTAATGAGTTTATTAATATTCATCTTAAGGATCACTTAGACTGTTCCTGACCAAAGGTAAGTTCAACTACACCAATATGCGATATGAAAAAGTTAATTACATTTGCACATTCTTAGTTAATTTTTATACTGATTTAGTATTATAACTTTTTAAAAACTTATACGTAGAATTCAGTCATATTTTATAAATATATAATAATTGTAAATGATTGCATTATATATATATTTGCATATTTTTAATTATTGCAAAATGTGTCTTGAACTATTCAATTTTCTACTACTATACTACTCGGTATCGGCCGAGTACCTGATCCAAATTTGGCCGAGTACCGAGTACTCAGCAAATTGGCCGATTAGGCCGAGTACCGAATATTTACCGAGTACTCGGTGCATCCCTATTGATTAGTTCTAATTCTCTAAACTTGAATAATTTTTAAAAGCTTTTGGGGATATTAAAATAAAGATTTACTCTATTGAAGCATTACAAACTTCAATATTTTCAAAATTAACTTGAAAATTTCTCGCTAGATGGCAGTATACCCATAATTTGTTCCTCCAATGAACAATAGAAAAGAGTTTATATTACTTTTTCAGAAACCGGAAGCAGTAGCTTCAACCTGCTATATTAATAAGAGTTAGCATTTCCAGATTTCATTAAACTAACTTCTTTGTAAATTCACTAATGACACAACTGTAAATGATTGCATTATATATATGTTTGCATATTTTTAATTATTGAAAAATGTGTCTTGAACTATTTAATTTTCTACAACTACTTGGTATCGGCCGAGTACCTCATCAAAATTTGGCCGAGTACCGAATATTTACCGAGTACTCGGTGCATCCCTACAATGCAGTATCGAATTTTTATTTGTATATATTTTTTACCACAAAATACTGTTTAGATTACGCTTGAATAAATGAACAATATTTTGTATTTCAATGCATTTTTCTCTTCTTTTCTGTTACATTTATTATCCATTTAAGCAATATGTTTTAGCCGTTATGAGCAAGATATATCGTTCACTCCTTTTTAAGAATTGCATATCTCAAAATATGTCAATGTGGAGTTATGAATGCTATTATAGAACGCCATGAATGAGTAGCGCATCTCTGTATGACCTGCATTTCTAAAACTCAGTTTTTTTCTGTTTTATAGCAAAAATTCCATTTTCGTATTTTCAGTGAACTGCAACTTTTTCAAGAAAATCTTATGCTTTTTTTTCTGTTTCAAGAAGTTTTATAAAAAGTCCTTATAATCGTGCTCTTGAAAAATCACGTTTTTTTTTTTTTTTTTTTTTTTTTTTTTTTTTTTTTTTTTTTGTGATATGCTGTTCTTGAAAGGAGTGAGCAAGCAATATGTGAAAAAGTGTAAGTGTCTTCTATAATGAAAGGCAATTAATTAATATTTTTAAATGTAAAATGAGGTGTACTTAAGAAGTTTTGTGCCTTGGTTTAAAATATGCACCTATCTCTTTTAAACTTTCATGTGTTTTTCATGAACTTACAATCACTGATAGAATATACATCTATGAAGCAAAAAAACATTGCTATAGCAATAATGCTTAATTGCCTTGCTTTAAGTAATATGCTTTTCTTGGGGAACCCTGCCTAATTGCATGCATATACTAAGTTTCTTAAGCTAAATGCTTTATTCCAAGTACTTTTTCTTAGGAAATATATTGCAGTTTGCTCGTCAAAAGTGAGAGGTCACTTGTAACAAAGCGCAAAAGACGGGCTAGCTGTAAGTTTGACTTTTATCAGTTACCTTATAAGGTTGTAAAATGCATTGGGTGTTGGATGTTTCGAGAGTTGGAAGAATAGGGCCACATGCAATTTGCAGGAGTTTTTGTGGTTTAAGACGTATCTCATGTGGAGAGCACAGTAATTTTAATTGTAGCCGTTGTGAAACAGTACCCAAGCCCGCAGGGGTCAAACCCTAAACTCGATGACATTGGAAAGGAGGTGATGGACCCTTCCCTTGAAGTTTAAAATTTATTTTCTTTTGTTTAAAGCATGTTTATCATCATCTAGTCATTTTTATGTCTGTTAAAAGTTACAATAAGATTTTATTTGCTTATTGTTTACATTTCCAAAATTTTCAGAAATGGCTGTTTAAAACTTGGATACATCCTTGTAAAGTGTTGTAAAACTGTACCATATGTTAAATTTTGAGATGAATAGCTTCGCTAACTACAGACTACTTAAACCACAGTTGCACCCTTAAATAGTGAACTTATGGTGAAAACATAATGCATTCAATATCCCTTCATATTTTACTGTTCTTTATTTAGCTTTTTATTACAAAGTAACGTAACACAACTTTTATTTAGTACTTTTAACATTTTCCTATAAATAGGTGTGGCTGTAGTTTCATTTCATCAAAATCTGAAGTGCATTATTTTGCCTTCTACTGAATTATTTGACAATATTTGCCAAATGAGTAGGGAGAGTTTTGGAGGGTCCCGGTGACCTCACATCTGGCCGCTCATAACTACAGCAATGTTCCAAGATGAAAAGCATAAGATAAAACTTATTTTTATGTATTTTTTAAAACCAGAAGGTGGCTCCTGTCTACAACAAATGCAGAGCCTATGCTACAGTTTATTTTTTGTGCACAAAATCTGGGCATATTTGGTACCTCTGTTTGTGCATAAAATGTGCACTTTTTGTGCACAAAATCTGGGCGTATTTGGCACCTCTGTTTGTGCATAAAATGTGCACTATTCAGTTTGCACTTTTTGTGCACAAAATCTGGGCGTATTTGGCACCTCTGTTTGTGCACAATTTAAGTTTGCACTTTTTTTACACAGTTCAGTTTGCACATTTTGTGCACAATCAGAGGTGCCAAATACGCCCAGATTTTGTGCACTTTTTTTCTAGCTGGGTATTGCTGTAGCTTAGCGGCAATAGACTCAACTACTCGCCCGGCAGCCTTTGTTATTATGTTATAGTTAATATGCCGCTCAGACGCAAACTCACAGAGATATAACAAATTTTTCACTTTTTCGACCCTCTGATGTTAGGTAAGTGCATCACATGTTTCACTTTAGTTTATAGTAGGACTAGGTGAAGTAAATTTTACATCAATAGTGCAAAACACCATGTTTCTAGCTTTGAATTCATATGTCTCAACAGTAGATACAACAACGGGTTGTACGTGAAATATTGTTCTTTCGAAAATGGCGCGCTAGAGGGCAAAGTGGCCACAGCCGTGGCCACTTCGATTGTTCGATTCGAAACATCGATTGTTTTTTCTGTGGTGATTGTTACTCGAAATCTAAGGACAACCAAGGCTGGATTAGATGTTCTGAGTGCCTCAAATGGGCTCACGAAGCCTGCACAGGAGCCGAAGAGGAGGACGATGAGTTTATTTGTGATTTATGTAAATACCAGTGATTTCATAACTTCACATATACTTTTAGTAATGCCTATTTTTGTTTAAAACCCTAATACAATTGTTCTGAGTTCTGAAACTAAATGCGTTTCATTTTTTCCATACTATCTAAATCTATTTAGGCAGTGGCCACTTTGCCCTACCTAGTGGGGCAAAGTGGCCACTTTGACAGCTTTTGGTAAAGTAAAATTTTTGTACAAATAAAGTTTAAAAATCTAGTTGTTTATATTTTTTAATTAGGCCTAAGTAACCATACTAAATGTTAAAGGGATTTATAAAATGTTTCAATAAAGTTTAGGGGTGGAAAAAAATAGATGTTCCTTAGTAGAGCAAGAGCCCATGAGTGCCAGACCTACGTCATTTTATAAAGGCACGAAATTTTTCTGCGTAAGCGCACCACAGTATGTACGAACGGTTCGCTATTCGTTAAGCTGAGTCGCGCTGGCTTTGGCGGGAAACAGGTAGCAAAGGTACGTAAAATTGCTGCCTAAAAACGTATTGGTATAAAGCGTAATTTTTTAATATGTTGTAAGGGGGGCCATTAGAAGTTACACCTTACAGTGCCAGACACTTTGCACGCTGGCCTTGCGCAGCCAGACACTTTGAAGTAGGTAAAAATGTAAGCAAATTTACGTCATTTTATAAAGCGTAATTTTTTAATATGTTGTAAGGGGAGCCATTAGAAGTTACACCTTACAATGCCAGACACTTTGCACGCTGGCCTTGCGCAGCCAGACACTTTGAAGTTGGTAAAAATATAAGCAAATTTACGTCATTTTATAAAGCGTAATTTTTTAATATGTTGTAAGGGGAGCCATTAGAAGTTACACCTTACAATGCCAGACATTTTGCACGCTGGCCTTGCGCAGCCAGACACTTTGAAGTTGGTAAAAATGTAAGCAAATTTACGTCATTTTATAAAGCGTAATTTTTTAATATGTTGTAAGGGGGGGCCATTAGAAGTTACACCTTACAGTGCCAGACACTTTGCACGCTGGCCTTGCGCAGCCAGACACTTTGAAGTTGGTAAAAATGTAAGCAAATTTACGTCATTTTATAAAGCGTAATTTTTTAATATGTTGTAATGGGGGCCATTAGAAGTTACACCTTACAGTGCCAGACACTTTGCACGCTGGCCTTGCGCAGTAAGACACTTTGAAGTTGGTAAAAATGTAAGCAAATTTACGTCATTTTATAAAGCGTAATTTTTTAATATGTTGTAAGGGGGGGCCATTAGAAGTTACACCTTACAATGTCAGACACTTTGCACGCTGGTCTTGCGCAGCCAGACACTTTGAAAGTTGGTAAAAATGTAAGGGTGAAAATCATCCCCCCCCCCCCATGTGAAATCATCCCGGCCATGACACCCACCACCTCCTATTTTAATAAAATGTGCAGTAGTTGGAGACTTTTTGATGCTGATAACAAAAATACTACTTATATTGAGATAAGTGAAGGGGTTGAAAAGTTATATCCCTTTAAATATTTTGCTTGGTGGCTCATTTGCCGCCATTTTGAATGACATATACATTTGTACAAACGGCTGTAACTTCTTAACAAATAGTTGTAGAGCTTTCATTTTTTTTATTTTGTTCATAATAGTGTAAGCTTTAATTTGAATCGAGTTTAATTGGTATACCCAGTAGCGTACATAGACTTCGGCGCCCCCCCCCCCCCGTAAGATTTATAAGTATGCGCTATCTTAGATTTATGGCAAAAAATTAAAAGCTATAATAAGACTTCGTTGAAGAGTATTCTGATATTTAAAATCAAGTTTATTTCAAAATATAAAGTAATGAAAATTGTAATTGCAATGAAAAAGCAGAATTCAGGAAAGGTAATAAACACTGTACAGTTGCCACATTGAAATCTTACTAGAAAATACCAGGATATCTTAAAATAATTATACTCCAAGTTTCATTAAAGGTTGGACAGGGGGCATATGTTATGCAGGAGAAGGCAGGGTGGGTGGTGAAATCATCACGTTATGCATCATATGTGACGTATCGATGCAGATTTCATTCGGAACACATGGAATTGACATTGAATACGGGGAAAAAAAGTATTTTTGTGTTATTTTTTCCGAGTGCGCCCCCATGCCTCTGGCGCCCCCCCCCCCCCGCGCCGCGGGGGCTGCGGGGGCGCTATGTACGCCACTGGGTATACCTATTAGAAATTTTTTCCTGCGAGTGTTTTCTTTCAGCTTTTTGACTCAAAAATTAAGGAACTTTAACAGAAAATTACTCACAAAACTCCACCTTCGATTTTAACCAAATTATGTGCTCGAGTATCTTTAAGTATGTTTTAACACCAGATAAAAAAATCTCGATGGGTCATTCATGTGTTTTTTTTTTTCAAACAGAATTTTTTAATTTTCAGTCAAAAAAAAAGGAATCATTTCAAAATGATGTTTATCGCATTCTGTATTCCACAATATGACAATTACCCCCTCCCCCCAATAAAAAAGAAAGTAAAAATCCGATATATGGCAATTGAGGAGACTTTCAGCATTAATATAACCACCAAAATAAGAACAAGTAATGATTTATTAGTCAATAAAGACATTTCGTTCTTTAGAGCCCTAGCACACTCGTTATACATTAAATGTGCTACTCAAAAATTAAAAAAGCAAGTGAATAACATTATTATTGAAAATACTTCATATAAATAATATAAATTGTGATAAAGACATCAGACTTATAAAAGAATATCTAATGTTGCAGAAGAGATAAAAGTGATGCACAAATTGCGAAGTGCAAGGATATAACAGCACATTTTAATTTCTTTAGTATTTCATTAAAGATCATAGATATTTTACTAAATCCAGATTTTTTAGAACAGTGAAACACATATTTTATTAAATACATATAAATTAATAGCAATAATTTTTGTTCATCTAGTTTTCAAAATTAGAGTTTACCAAGTTCAGAAACATATCTTGTCCACTTGGTGAGCACTAAAGCACTAGAACTTTCACTAAGTTTATACGTCTTTCCAGTTCTCGTACTGACGTCAACATTACAGAGAATGTGACTCAAAGGGACAGTACAGTTCTCCCGTTCAGGCCAAAAGTAAGATATTGCTGGGCCATGTGGATGCAATAACTTAATATCTACATCACCTTCTTTCATGTGAATTTCAGAAACAAGTCCTAAAAACCATTTCGAGTTCATGACACATGAAACATAACTATTTAGAGGCGGAACGTTTAAAGTACGCTTCTGTTCTAACAATCAAATACTGTTCTAAAAATCTAGATTTAGTAAAATAACTATGATCTTTGATAAAATACTTAAGAAACTAAAATGTGCTGTTATATCTCTGCACTTGGCAATTTGTGCATCAACATTAGATATTCTTTTATAAGTCTGATGTCTTTATCACAATTTAATTATTTATATGAAGTATTTTCAATAATAATGTTATTCACTTGCTTTTTTAATTTTTGAGTAGCACATTTAATGTATAACGAGTGTGCTAGGGCTCTAAAGAACGAAATGCCTTTATTGACTTATAAATCATTACTTGTTCTTATTTTGGTGGTTATATTAATGTTGAAAGTCTCCTCAATTGCCATATATCGGATTTTTACTTTCTTTTTTTTTGGGGGGGGGGAGTTATTTTCATATTGTGGAATACAGAATGCGATAAACATTATTTTGAAATGATTCCTACTTTTTTTGACATTCTTTTTTTTTTTTTTGACTGAAAATTAAAAAATTCTGTTTGAAAAAAAAACACATGAATGGCCCATCCATATTTGTTATCTGGTGTTAAAACATACTTAAAGGTACCCGAGCACATAATTTGGTTGAAATCGAAGGTGGATTTTTGTGAGTAATTTTCTGTTAAAGTTACTTCATTTTTTGAGTCAAAAAACTGAAAGAAAACACTCGCAGGAAAAAATGTATAATAGGTATACCAATTAAACTCAATTCAAATTAAAGCTTACACTATTATGAACAAAATAAAAAAAAGAAAGCTGTACGACTATTTGTTAAGGAGTTACAGCCGTTTGTACAAATGTATATGTCATTCAAAATGGCGGCAAATGAGCCACCAAGCAAAATATTTAAAAGGATATAACTTTTCAACCCCTTCACTTATCTCAATATAAGTAGTATTTTTGTTATCAGCATCAAAAAGTCTCCACCTGCTGCACATTTTATTAAAATCGGAGGTGGTGGGTGTCATGGCCGGGATGATTTCACATGGAATAAATAACTCTTACATTTTTACCGACTAACAAAGTGTTTGGCTGCGCAAGGCCAGCATGCAAAGTGTCTGGCATTGTAAGGTGTAACTTCTAATGGCCCCGCTTACAACATATTAAAAAATTACGCTTTATAAAATGACGTAAATTTGCTTACATTTTTACCAACTTCAAAGTGTCTGGCTGCGCAAGGCCAGCGTGCAAAGTGTCTGGCACTGTAAGCTGTAACTTCTAATGGCACCCCTTACAACATATTAAAAAATTACGCTTTATAAAATGACGTAAATTTGCTTACATTTTTACCAACTTCAAAGTGTCTGGCTGCGCAAGGCCAGCGTGCAAAGTGTCTGGCACTGTAAGGTGTAACTTCTAATGGCCCCCCTTACAACATATTAAAAAATTACGCTTTATACTATGACGTTTTTAGGCAGCAATTTTACGTACCTTTGCTACCTGTTTCCCGCCAAAGCCAGCGCGACTCAGCTTAACGAACAGCGAACCGTTCGTACATGCTGTGGTGTGCTTACGCAGAAAAATTTCGTGCCTTTATAAAATGACGTAGGTCTGGCACTCATGGGCTCTTAGACTATAGGGTGGCCGTTACGCCCACCCTTCCCCTAATATCTAAATTATTTTTTTCTGTAAATGGAAAGTAAATTAAAATATTATGTTTTTGTAAAAGGGTTAGTTTATACCACCAAAACCGCATCTAATATTATAAGAACATTAAATTTTGCATTATGTGATGATTTCTTGGCGTCAAAATAAATGCGATTTTTTAGCCAACTTCGAGGCTCCATATCTCTGGAGGGTCCGAACTGGATTTCCATTTTTCAAAGATTCATATTCTTCTTTAAAGAATGTCTTCTGTTCTAGCCTTATAAGATGATTCTCAGCTTCTAATAATTCTTCAGTCGTCAGTGTTCGCATATGTTAGAAATCTTTTTAAATTTCATGATGGACTTCTTCACCCAAGCTGTAACTCTTACTAACTTCTCCATATTACTAAATTTAGTAATGTCAATAGGATTTTCCTTTTCTTTAATAATACATTCACATTGGATTATATCATGTGATGTCTTTCTGTATTCCAATTCTTCTGAACATATTTCTTCATTATTTTCGGACTTCGGCCAATATTCCGGAGGATTTCTTAGCCACTGCGGTCCCATCAGCCAGGTTGGGTCTTCTAGCAATTTAGAAGCCTTAGTTCCTCTGGACAAGGCATCTGAGGGATTGACCTTTCCTGGGCAATAGAACCAATCTGAAGGGGAAGTCAATTTTCGAATTTCTTCAACCCGATTCTTCACAAACAGCTTGAACGTTTCGGGAATTCCTTTTATCCAAAAAATGGTTATCTTCGAGTCAGACCAGAAATAACACGAAATGTCACGTTTCAAGGCTTTCAAAACATTGTAACTTAATTTTGCCGAGAGTAACGCAGCCATGAGCTCTAGTCGAGGCAATGTAAGAGATTTCATTGGAGCAACTCTATTTTTCGAAGCCACAAATGCCGTTCGAACATTTTCGTTTTCAGTTGTTACACGCAGATAGGCCACAGTTCCAAAGGCTTTCATACTTGCATCACACAAGAAATGCAATTCGAGATTCTTAATTTTTTCATCTGGCGTTCCGGAAAGGTAGTGGCGTGGAATAGAAATGTCCGCCAATTGTGAAACTTCGTCGCACCAGTTTCTCCATAACAAACTCAAATCTTCGGGTAATTTATCATCCCAGTCAAAACCTGAAGTCCAAATTTTTTGCATCAAACATTTAATCCTCACTGTGAAAGGACCTAAAATTCCGATAGGATCAAAAATGCGTCCTAAAACCTGGAGTACGTATCTTTTAGTGTCAATCCGTTTCGAAACATACTTGACTAACTCCTCGACATCAAAATAAAGAATGTCCTTCAAGTTGTCCCACGCTATTCCTAGAACTTTGTAACTTGCATTCCCTTCTCTAAAGGGTTCGGAACTATCACTAGAAATAACCCCAAATTCCTTCCACAGTTCACTTAGGGGCATTGAATTAGTGCGCCACTTATGTAATGACAAACCGGCGTCTTCAAAAATGTCTATAGACTCTAACGTGCGGGCTAAGGCTTCTTCTACAGACACATGACTTCCGATAACATCATCGACATAAATATTATCGTTCAAAAGTTTTGTAGTCTCCGGATATTTGTCAGTGTACTGTTTCAGATGATATTTCAAAATTCCGGCCAACAAAAATGGACTGCTAGTTATACCGAAGAGAACCCGAGTAAACTTATAAACCTGAGGTGGAATAGATTGGTCAGAAGGGTCATCAGTAAACAAGAAACGAGTTACATCTCTATCATCTTCATTAAGAGATATCTGTAAGAACGCTTGCTTCATATCTGTGGTGTAAGCAATGGGATGTAAACGAAATCTCAAAAGAATATCAAATATTTCTGAATATAAATTTGGACCTGCATGAAGACAGTCATTTAATGATAGACAATTGTCATCATGCGAACTACCGTCAAAAACAATGCGTAGTTTACTCGTCTCACGCGATTTTCCAATTACTTCTCTGTGGGGCAAGTAAAATTTAACTGTGTCGTCCTTATCCGGTTTAATAACTGGTTCAATAATTTTCTGATGCAAATAGTCATCTAGCACCCTTTTGTATTCAAAATACAACTCTGGATTTCTATGGAATCTTTTTCTAAGTCTAAACAACCTCTCTTCTGCTATCTTCCTATTAACTTCCAAATTCCACTTTTCTAATTTCCACGGTAATCCCACTGTGTACCTTTTGTTTTCATATTTAATTTGAGACTCGAATAGTTTCATGATTTCATTTTCTTTAGGGTCAGTATCTCGTTTCGAATCAATAAGACCTGAAGTTTCTAAGTCCCAAAACTTCTGAATTTGTTCTGAAATCGAGGTATCTTCAACGACTACATTCATTACTAACGAGACGTGGTTTTCACTATTTTTACCTTGTAAACACCAACCGAAAATTGTTTCAACTGCAACTAGTGTTTTACTTAAATGTTTTATATTTCCCGTAACAACATTATAATAATAATCAGCACTAATTAAAACTGTTATGGGTTCTTTGCTTTCTGGACAATCCGCGAGAGTCATATTTTTTAACATTTTTATTTTATTAAAGTCTTTAATTTTCGGAGGAGGAATACATGATCCAGATATTTCGTCTGTTACTAACGCTTCAATTTCTATTTTCGAGTCAGGAAAGTTTCTGTTGATCAACGTAAGTTTGATGACATCGTAATGTTTTTCAATCGGAACTTTGCTTCCAAATGTATACACTGATAATTTTTCTTGTCTTAGTACCTTGCATTTTAATTTATTGGCTATGTTTGGCGTAGTGAAGCTGCGCATTGATGCACAGTCAAATAAAACGCGCGTACCACAGTTCGAATTCAAGAGTTCGTTTTTTGCAAATACATAACTCGTTTGCAAAAGAGTCCTATTTTTATTTCTTGTGTGAGACACAGCAGAAATTACTTTTACCGCTTCATCGCAAGCAGGAGATTCCTTCGAATTGTCATCCGTTAAATTGTTAAATTTATAGCAGATACTCTCATTATGTTTACCGGAACAAAACTTGCAATTCCTACCCGATAAACAATCTTTTATACGGTGTTTAAATCCAAGGCATAAAAAACACCTGCCTTGATTCCTCAATACAATTTTCTTTTTTTCAACATTCAACGGACAGTTGAGAATATCATGTTCTTTTTTACAAAATAAACAAACACAAATTTCAGATTTCTTATCAGTGCAAGGTTCATTCTTATTTTTTGCAGCAACCAAAAAACCGCATGTAGAATTGGAGACGGCATTTTCTTGTGATTTTTTTATTTTTGCTGCTAAATTCTGTTGGCCTTGATCGAAACAAATAAGTTTGTTCTCTTGTGGTTATTTCGTTTTGCAAGAAATCTAAGAATTGATTTATATCTGGAATGCAAGATTTTTTCGCATTTTGTCGATTATATTCTAATGCGAACTCGTGTGGAATTATTTTCAATACTACTGCTAATAACATTGCAGAATAAGAATTCCATTCTAATCCTAAAGTTGAAAGACACCTAACATTAATTTCAATGTCGTTGTGAAGTCTTTTTAGCTTTGGAATGTCAGTGATTTTGTAAACAGGAGTTAAGTTCAGCAATTTATTCATATGGCTGTTAATTATGACGTCTTTTTGTCCGAATCGTTCTTTTAATATCTGAAGTGCCGACTCGTAATTTTCATCTGAGATTTCAAAACCCGCAATTGCATAAGCTGCAGGGCCAACCAAATAACTTTTTAAATAGTTAAATTTTTCAGTTTTTGAAAGAGTTTGGTTCTCGTGAATCGAAACTTTGAAAGTATTGTAAAAGGAATAAAATTGAGTGCAATCTCCGTAAAACTTTTGAATGTTCAATTTCGGAAGCTTAACGTGTTTTATTTCGTTTATCTGTGTCTCAGTTACGTTTAAACTTGTGTTCACTTCGTTAGTATTACAGGATGGAATTTCTTTCATCTTTCTTTTAGCGCAAAATATCGCGTTTGAAATCTTTTCATCATATTCGTATGTTGACATTAGTTCTTTTTCAAATTCTTCCAATTCTAATAACGGTTCGATGTCGTTATCAATTTTCTTCAAAAGTTCTGCTTTAATATTTAATTGGTTTAATTGTTCGTCTAGGGTTTCTACATCTACTAGTTCAACTTTAATTAAACCTTCAATAGTATTTGCTATTTTCGTTACTGCAGTTCTAAGAACAGTACGATTTTTTTTGACTTTCTCGAAATCCATAGCAGTAAGTAAAGACGTTTCGCTTACCTTTGCAGTCTTCGCACTATGTGCTAAGACAGAGGAATCTTCTAGTGACATCAAATCCCATAAAGCGAATCAAACTTATTATAATCCGAGTTCCCGTGCCGAATGCACCATGAGGAAAAGTGGCGTGCAAAACTTCGAATTCTAATTTGCCACGAAAAAATAAACTTAAAACTAAAAAAGGAACTGTTTAATTAAATTGAAAAACTATGTACATATTTACAGAGAAAACTTAATCATTCGAAACAAGAAATGGGACATCGATGGGTAACAATCAGTTACATCAAAAAGCTGCACGCTTCCATATCGAAAGTTCAGTGGTATCTAAAAAATGTGTCTCTTTTGGGAGCTCGCGGTCGGAAGCATGTGGACTGTTGCCACTCTAAATCTAATAAATTTTCCACAATACTACTTCTGGGAATAGTCCTATGAAATATCTATTCAAGGGAAAAAAAGTAAAGGTGAGTTAATTCCTTCTACTAATATTTTTATGCCAAAAATGTTTCACACAAAAAATCTTATTTTTAAGCCAATTTTACACAAATTTGTTACTAATTATTAGAAAAAATAACTAGTGTAGAAATTTAGATCATTTTCTGCTCAATCAAGTAGTTTTTAAATCTTTTTGATATATTTATAAATAAAAAAGTTATAAGCATCTTCAAAAAGCACTCTTTTCATGAAAAGTCGCTTCCGAAGCTACTGAAAAGTGGTTGCTAAAAAAAATTCTGAAGGTTTAAAAATTTTTAAACCATTGTTTCATGCTCCCAATATAACAGTTAATTAACAGACAAAAAGTTTTAAAAATCAAAAATAGTGAGCAACATGGTCTGTATGATCTCACATGGATTGCCCCAGTATTTACTTTTCGAATATTTCCAGTCATTGCCAGCTAGTAATATGTAAATTCAATAATTCCCTCAGTAACGATTTATCGTGTTTTGATGAAGCTAAAAGTTCTAAAAATTCAGACACAATTAAATGCTGTGTTTCTTTTTCACTATTACTATACACTCAAAAATTTACTATACACACATACATAAATTATTATCATATATTTTAAGTTTTAGCAGATCTGACTTACATACTGGACACATTTCACTACAGGAGAAAGTATTAAAACCTGCTACATTTTTTTTTCTGTAAAACTAGAAGAGACCCCTGGCTGCTTTATTTTTTACGTCGTTTTACACATATGCAGGTATCATATAATATTAAAAAATAATCATAACATGTAAAAAATAAATAAATAGAAAATTTCAATGTTGCAGTATTGTTTCAAGCTTGCCAAATCATCAGCAACGCTTTTCGATCATGAAATTTTTCGGGAGGTCACTGTGACCTCCCACTAGAATACATCTGAAGATACCTCACCGAATTTATTTTCTCCAATATTTCAAAGCTAGTAATATGTGCATTCAATAATTCTCTCAGGATTTCACATTTTTTTGAGTTGCATTTTCCTGTATATAATCCGCAGCGCCCTTTTTTCCCCTCTCCAAAAAAAAAAAAAAAAAAAAGCGTCGTATAGTCCGCACCTTTTTTTTTTTTAATGTTTTGCTTGATTAACGTGCATTTCTTATCAGCGAAGAAAAAGAGGGTAGACTTTAAATTAGGACTTAAAAGGAAGGGCACTACCAGTGATCAAACTATTGAGCATAAACTAAAATATTTTTTTAAAAAATTGGCGATTTTTTTTTTTTTTTGACTTTTTGTGTTTTAAAAGTCGCAAAAAAAAGAAGACTAAAGGGGACCTATAAATTTGGCAAAAATGTGACCTATAAGTTTCGGACGCCATATTTGTCCACGATACAAAGAAAACTTGCAAATTTTTTTTTCCATAGAAAAACGGACAAAAATCGAAGGGATAGATATCACGTAAATGAAGGAAAAATAAAATGTAGCCGTATTTCAAGTAAAAAATAACCCCAGTGAAATCAAACACAGCTACTCTAAAGAGCAAAAAAGGGAAGAAAGGTTTCGAGCGCCATGTTTGGCCACAGCACAAAGAATTTTTTTAATCCCGTAACACTTTTTTTCTCTCCCAGCTGCTAAATGGGGAGGAAAAAGAAGCCCCTCAGTCAAAGTATGCTCAAGAGGGGAAAAAATTGGCCGAAAGTTGCGGACAACTTTTCTAAGTTGTTTTTATTAGTGCAGACAAAAACTGTTTGCAAGAGGGTTTCACTGGCGGCGACGATGTCGCCGTGTTTCTGCCATTGGGATTAAAACTATTTAAAGTATTTCTATATTAAAGTATATTTTCTAATACTCCCAGAGTCGAAATGACGATGTAAAAGTTAGTCACCATTTGCAGTTATCTTTTTTTCGTTTTCGTAGACTAAGGCTCGTTCTGCTAAGGCTCAATTTTTAAATAAGTCAAGCAGAGCTTTATCAAAGTTTGCTGCAAAATGCAGTTATTAAAATACAATGACAGGGAGTAAATTTACAATTAGCAACTAAATTTTTGATAAAAAGTTTGTCGACAAAAATGATGAGAGGAAGCTAAATCGTGGTTGTCAAACTAATTGTTTTCCCTACATCGATAGCTTTTCAGAATACATTCTTTAATTGGATCAACCTCAAGCAATTTTCCACCCATTTTCCTCTGGGATACCACTAATAAAGGATTTTTTTTCCCTTAAATATAGGATTTATATGAAATATAGGACGACTTTGTACCCTGCAATCATATTTCGAAAACCTTTAAAAAATCGTCACTGACAAGTAAAGGAGAAAAAAACAATTAAAATGAATAAATTTTGTTTTATCTGCAACTGTTAAAAAGTATGGGTGATGAATTACAATTTCCAAAAGCAAAACACAAGAGCAATTTCATAAAACAAAGTTTTTTTACATACTTGCCACCTTCAACAAAGTTGCATACATTTTCACTTTTTTTGGAGACAATCTGATACACTTGCTTCACAATTTGTTGCTGCTTCTGTTCATTCTAAAAACATATCAGACACTTCAGATTTATATGGAAAAATTAGCAAAAAAAAAAAACAGATTTAAGTATTGTTAAGTTCATGCTCTTTGATCATTTGCAACGAAAACAAAAGTAAATTTTATTCATTCATGTATTATAAGTTAACATTCTTTTTTAATGATGAAATACATGATTTCAGGCCAGTTGGAGGTAAATAGAAACAAACTCCACTATGCTTCGCAGCAGTTTAACTTGGCAGTGACGTCACTACGGGCGGAGCCAACAGCGTGACGTTAGCCTATGAAAAACGAGCTAGATAAAACATCACAGCCTACTTGCCGAATTAGAGGAGACCGCTGACTGCTTGTGAGCTCTTATTGGCTCCGCCCGTAGTGACGTCACTGCCAAGTTAAACTGCTGCGAAGTATACCATACTTGTAGTAATTTTTGAAAGCAGACTTTTGCTGAGTCAATACCTACTAGGCAACATATAGAAAACACCGAGAGTTTTGCTCTGCATGTTTCCGAACAATAGGGAAGTTTCAACCTATTAAATATTCCTACTTTGACAACTAGATATTGTAAAGACACTCACAAAACAAAAAAATTCACAATCTCTGAATGTTAAAACACGATTTACCTTTAATGGTTTTTTTAAAAACGAAACCAGTGACGTCAAATAGCTGTAATTTCAGCCTTTCACCCTCAACAATTGTATCGCAGCTATACTATCGTTTCACTGCGGAGTTTTTATTCCTCCCGTTATCAATTAGTTTAAGTCTATTAATTCACTGAGGAAATTGAATAACTTGCCACGGGTGTCAGCGTTGGCTGTTTTATAGCTTTTTGAGGGGAATGTTTTAGTCAGGCAGTATTTGGCAACTTCTACCTTTCTCCGGCAGCCAGTGGGAACTACCTATGACAGTACGGAAAACCGATTTAATTTCGGCCGATAAGCAGTTTCTCACTCCAGCCTTGGCACTCTTGTGAAAAATCCATGAGCCTTCTGACGTCACTGTGGCTTGAACTTTAAAAATTATTTTCAAAAAATACTCTTGTCGTATCGAATTTTTTTTTTACCGATTAAGATCATCAGTATGTTGTTATCAGTAGCGGATCATAGAATTTTGAGCGCAACCTGATCCTATTGACGCAACTACAAATGGGATAGTTTACAATGGGTTTAATACGAACGGCGCAGATGTGCATGAATGCCCTACCCCACAAAGATTTATGGTACTTTAGGCTAATTTTTTTAAAGATGTTCACTTCGAAAATTGAAAACTTAAAAGTTTTTTTTTTTTTTTCTTTTTTTGAAGTTTCATAAAATCTGCTCTTGATGAGGCTGTTCGACCTATTGGTTTTGGAAATTCTGACCAACTTTCCTGAGGAGAAGAGAGGGCTCGGGGGTTCTAAAATAGGTCTCTTCTATTTGTTTATAAGGAAGAAAATAACGGTGTCTTACTTTTTTGGCAGAGTGCCAAACCTAGTATGCCTTCATTGTGAATTATGCAAAAAGTAAACAGTTATACAGAAAAGTACCAAAATTGGTTAAAATTTCCAAAATTAGATGCTGATAACCTATAATTCTATTTTTTTTTCTGTGTGTTTAAAGTTGTTTCAATGAAGCAACTTTTAAGCACTACCACAAAATTATAGACAATATTTGGTATTACTACTATTAAAATCTGTCCGCGTCTGTCTGTCTGTCTGAAGCTTGAACTCCTCAAAAACCGCTGAGCGTAAAGAATCAAACATAATACCATTCGATTCGAAATTTTCTAAGGAAGACAATAAGACCAACCGCGTAATTGTACAACGTTAATTAGCTGAGATATTGCACTTTTAAAATTCCAAGACATTCATTTCTTTCCGTTGCCATTTTAAATTAAAACGTTAATTAAATTCTTAGCACTTTTAAAATTCCAAGACATTTATTTCTTTCAGTTGCCATTTTAAATTAAAGCGTTAATTTAATTATTGCACTATTTTAAATTCCAAGACTTTTATTTCTTACCGTTGTCATTTTAAATTAAAATGTTAATTAAATTATTGAACTATTTAAAATTCCAACGTATTTATTTCTTACCGTTGTCATTTTGAATTAAAACGTTAATTAAATTATTGAACAGAACTATTTAAAATTCCAAGACATTTATTTCTTCCAGTCGCCATTTTAAATTAAAGCGTTAATTAAATTATTGCACTATTTAAAATTCCAAGACTTTTATTTCTTACCGTTGCCATTTTACAGGGTGCGGCAAAAAAACTCGGACAAAGTTTGTCACGTCCTGACACCAACATGTTTTACCGTATACTGCTAATTTTTTTTTTTAAAAAAATTCTACATATTTTCCTGCATTGAGGAGTGCAGTGTCGATTTTGTATTCATCAATGTTGTTTTGTTTGCAGAATGATAGAAAGATGAGTTGCTATTTTTCTACTGTTTCGAGCTTGTAAACGTCAATTCGTTTGCTCAAAATTCCTCAACAGGCTGTTTCCGATGCAATTAGCCGGTACAAAGTGCTTGGTCATGACTTACGCCGTCCAGAAAGCAGAAGAAAACGGACCTTGAACACATTTTCCAACCGTATTAGGCTCATCAAGAAGCGAGTGCAGCGAAATTTGAGGGTCTCCATTCAAAATACCGCTCGTAAGATCGAATCAGCAACAGATCAGTTCGGCGAATAGCTAAACAAGAACTCAAACTGAAGCCGTACAAGCTCCTAAAAGTGCAACTTCTCACTGAAGAGAAAAAGCGCATAAGACTTCAAACATGTCGCCAGCTCAAACGTTGGGCCGCAGGTGAGAGATGGAGGCGCATCCTCTTCACAGATGAGAAGCTGTTCACTGTCGAACAGGCGCATAACCGCCAAAATGACAGAATCTGGTTCACTGAAACTCCTGGCACATCGGACATCGTCAAACACAACCAAAATCCAGACTCGGGGATTTTCTGGGGAGGAATTTGCGACAGCGGCAAAACTCCTCTTGTTTTTGTGGATTAAGGGGTCAAAATCAACCAAGAAGTGTATCGCCGCAACATTTTTCAGGCTGTCGTACTTCTGTGAGCCCAGCAGCACTTTGGTAATGAGGATTGGATGTTCCAGAAGGACTCAGCACCGGCTCACAGGACAAAAACGACTCAGGACTTGTGCCGGACCCATTTTTCAGACTTCATCTCCTCTACGGAATGCCCCCTACTCGCCGGATCTGAATCCCATGGATTACAGTGTGTGGTCCATTTTGGAGGCCAGGGCCTGTGTTAAGCCCCACAAAAGCTTGGAATCGATGAAGCAGTCGCTTCTTTGAGAATGAGCCCGATTATCGCTGAAAGAGCTACGGCCCATCGCAGAAAATTTCAAGTTACGTTTGGATCTGTGTATCACCGCTGAAGGAAGCCACTCCGAAACCGGCTGAGTATATTATTGTAAGATGTCTATGTTAACATTACTAATTGTTGTTTTGCTAAATTTCTTTTATTTAATAAAATTATCACTATAAATCTTTGTCCGGGTTTTTCTGCCGCATACTGTAAATTAAAGCGTTAATTAAATTGTTGAACTATTTAAAATTCCAAAACTTTTATTTCTTACCGTTGCCATTTTGAATTAAAACGTTATTAAATTATCGAACTATTTAAAATTCCAAGAACTTTTTTTCTTTCAGTCGCCATTTTAAATTAAAGCGTTAATAAATTATTGCACTATTTTAAATTCCAATACTTTTATTTCTTACCGTTGCCATTTTGAATTAAAAAGTTAATTAAATTATTGAACTATTTAAAATTCCAAGACATTTATTTCTTACCATTGCCATTTTAAATTAAAACCTTAATTATATTATTGAACTTTTTAAAATTAAAGAGTGTTATTTCTTTCCATTGTCATTTTGAATACGTGTTACAACAAAGTTCTAACAATTGTTTTTATTCTAATTATTAATAACTTATATTTTTTTTCTGGTATACCATTTTGAAAATGTGTTTTTAAATAAAATTGCAATTGCTGTTTTTAGAAGGGAATTTTTTTGGCTGCGATCCAAATATTAAAAGAACTTTTTCGTTTAGAATTTTGCAATTAATTTTACAGGCAGAAAGCGGTTTGGAAATAATTGTTTTTGGTAAGGAATTTTATTTGTTATTTAGGGAGAGTGCTATGTATGCGCTACTTGACATCTTTTTTTTTTTTTTTTTTGAGGAAGCATGTGCAAATAATTCGATTGATTCTTTGATGCAGGAATACTTTTTAGCGAGCCGCTTTAGCGGGGAGTAATTTGTTGGAACTTTCCTTGGTACTTTAAAGGAGAGCCGCCTTGGCGGCGAATAGTTTATTGAAACTTTCCTCGCTACTGTAAAGGCGAGCCACCTTGACGGCGAGTAAACTGTTTAAACTTTCCTCATTACTTTAAAGGCGAGCCGCCTTGGTGGCGAGTAGTTTGTTGAAACTGTCCTCGCTACTCTAAAGGCGAGCCGCCTTGGCGGCGAGTAGGTTATTTAAACTTTCCTCACTACTTTAAAGGCCAGTTTCAGAAAACTTCGCCTTGGCGGCGAGTAGTTTTCTGAAACTGCCTTCACTACGTTACAGCCCGTGCAACGCCGGGCCACGCAGCTAGTTATTTATTATTTTTTGTAATTTACTCATTTTTTTGTCCAATTTTCGAAATTTTCGGCCCTTTGAGGGGATAGACGATATCAACCTAGAACTTTAAGATCTGTTACACATTTTTGTGATGGCAGTTAACAACTTTTCCGCACTACCGCTAAACGATGTGGGAAAATTCAATTTTTTCGATACCCCTTAATGTGTATATTTATTCGAAATAGGATAATTAATTTATTAAAGCATTTATATCAACTGAGAGGATTTTTTTATATTTAACTCTTTGAATTATTAGTTTTATTTTTACTCACTACACTTTCATACCATATGTTATACTCATGTTTGCAGGAAATTATTTATTTCTTGTTAAAATTTATACATCGTAGTGTCTAGTACAAAGCATACTGAAAGTAATTTTATTTAAAACTATTTTTTGCCTCTTGATCGGCAAAAATGTTTTCGCATTCCAATTTAAAAGTTCGGGGATTTAATTATTCCTAATAGTGTCATATGAATATCAGCTGTGAGGGTTATCTTTTTATATTCCATTCAATTTCACTCACTGTATGAACTATTTGTTTTGTTTTTACTCTGTACACTTTCATACTGCATGCTATGTAAAAGATTACATGTATATTTACTGTTGATAAAATATTCATCATAGTTTCTTGGTGGATGTATAATTAAAAAAAACAATATGTAAAAAATATTTTTTTTGCCTATTATGGTTGACTAATCGGTGCATCCCTAATCTCTTCTCTCCAAAGGTAGTCTAAAACTGCGTTGTTACAGCAAAGTTTTAATTTTGAAAAATGAGCGAGGGAGCGCCTCCGAATTTCTTCTTCCCGCTAAAGAACGTTTAGTAGGCATTTTCAAGAGCACAAATTAGAGGTTTATGGGCTGGTCTCCTGAATTTCTCCAACTCTTAAAATCTCCAAATAGTCTAAAACAGCGTTTTTAGAGCTATATTTCCAAAAAAAAAATTCGAAGAGCACCCCCAAACCCCATTTTTCGTAACATAGTCATATAAGGGCGATTCTCTGTAAACTGGTAATTCGCTGTCCGGACCGAGTATTTTAAAAATAATAAAGTGTAATAAAGTAATTATTGCTCTAAATACAAGTAAAGCATTAATACTTTGTGGCCCAATTGTATTTGGAGTGATAACAATTTAATATTTTTTTTCTAGAAATTATCTAAGTGTCAAAAACAGTCCCCTGGCTGTCCCAAACCCATAGTCTAACTGTTAAAGATAGTATTTCAAAAAACCTAACACTACATAAATTTGGCAATTAATATCGAAAAATAGAATAATGAAGCTATATTTTTCTTATGAAATACGGTATAATTACGTGTTTCTAAAACTTAAAATTGTCATGTAAATTCTGTCCGGAGTTTTTTCAAACAGTCCCCTGCAACAAATTCAAAGCCGTAACACGAAAAATCTATACCTTTTACAAATTCTTTTTGGCATGAAGTTTAAAGTAATCAGTGTGAATTTGCCGAAATAGTCGAGAACGGTGTTGAAACGCTACTTAGCTTAAGGCCCGGTTTCCTAGGAGTGAAATCGTCGATCTCTGGCGAGGCGACAGACGCCGCCGCCTTCTGCGCATGCGCCTGAGCCGCAGAGTGACGTCGCTCATGCCACGCTCCAATCAAACTGGTTCTGATTCCAGCGTGCGTCGCGCCCGGCATCAGCGACGATTCTAGGAAACCGAGCCTTTAGTTTGAGAGCCACATTTGTGATGAAAATATGCATCAGGGTCGTTGCGAAAACAGTCCTCTGGGAAGTGATTTTATTAATGTCAATTAATTTAATGATAAAACATATTAGTTATTATGTCCACGATTTGTGCCTTAATCTATAGGTAGTCTCGTAACTAATTATGTTCCAATAGTTTTGCAGATATTACGCAACAAAGAGCAAAAACACGGTCACCTAGCACAGTCCCCTGCCTAGTTATACCAGGCGGAGGACTTACCCCCGATCATGATTTATCAGAAAAACAAACTTCAATTGGCCCTCTTTCAAATCAAAGTAATAGATTCATTTTCTGAGCAATAGTATTATAATTATACGAACATTTCAAAAAACCGTGCCCGGACAGATTTCGTGTGAAAAATGACGAGTTTACAGAGAATCGCCCATAACTGCGTTTTCAACGTTTCATTTTCGAAAACTGGATGGGTTAGCAGCTCTGAATCTCTTCTCCTAATTAAAAATATCAAAGATCATCTAATTGAGTGTAGATTTTTGCGAGTACAAATTAGAGAAATTTAGGGCGTTGAGTGTTGACTCCTGAATTTCTCTACCCCATAAAATCTCCAAAGATTGTCTAAAACTGCTTTTTTAGAGCCATCTTTAAAAAAAATGTCTCGAGGAGGAGCCCTCAACTACCCCCCCCCTCGTAATGTAATTACAGGTGTAACTACTACGTTTTCAGATTTTCAAATTTGGAAAAATGTGGACGAGATAGCACCTTCGAAACAATCTTCTCCCTTTTAGTTCAAAAGAGTGTCTGATAAATGCATTTCTAAGACTACAAATTCGAAATAATGCCAGAGAGAAACTTCTACTTTTGATATACATTTGACTTATTAAGGAACCGCCAATTTCATGCACCCCCCGACTTTTTTGACCTTATGACGGCCCTGTGTATAACATCGAAAATTGGGCCCCCAGGCTACAGTCTTGTATTTCATGACATAGAAGAACATACACTACTGCAAAATCTAGAAAAATGTTATAAGTAATTTTCGATTATTTTTCTTTTGTATTTACCATCCTTGAAGGAAAATAGAAGAAACGTAATGACACATGTATACATATATATATTAAGTATTATTTCACAAGGTGCATACAATATGATATGTTGCTTGTTTTGATAAAGCATTCCGAAAGAAAGGAACAAATACATTTTGAAACTTTAAACCTTGTAAAGTAACACTTCTTTTTTTAATATTCCAGCTCTTCGTATTGAAAAACCTAAACAAAAGCACCTGAATCCAAGAGCATAGGCTATTTTAGATGCAGAGCCAGATTACCACATAGGCCTGGGCTTAGGCAGGGTTTCCGCTACGGGGGCTAAGTTACGAAAATGAAGTAAAACCATTTTCGCTTTTTTGCTCCAATTAATAAGAACAAAAAACAATGCACAATCCGAGAGAGAAAGCAAGCACGGTGATATCTAACTTAATCTTATTATAAATCGTAGCAATTTAATAGTATATTGTCTTGATGGGCATAAAATCGTCCCATTAAATGCATTATTAACTATTTAAAAAAATTGTGCTCTTTTCATGTGAATTGCAATTCTAAATTCTTCATGTTAAGTTTTTTTTTTTTTTTTTTTTGTTACCTACCATGAATTTATTTCTTTCAAGATGTCAAGGCTGAATTGTGAATTTAGTTTTCAACAGGAGATGAAATACATAGACTAGGTTAGCAAGACAGTAAACAGATTCACTGATATTATTAACCTTTAATATTTTGCTGAAGCCTTTCCAATTTTAGCTTTTTTGCTAAAAAACTTTTAAACAAAGGTCAAACCCTGGCCAAGGGTCCCATTTTTCTAAGAGGCCTCATTTTTTTAAAGGCTTATGCATAGTAGTAAAGTTATGCAAACAATATTAGTATTTTTAAGAAAAATAATAAATTAGCGATTTATTAATTGGAGAAAAAAAAAACTTCCTTGAACGATCTTTTTTCATTCTACCGGTAACGGATTTACCATGTATTGCAACTGTGCATGGCTCTCTAAGAGGGTTCTAAAATGCACATGATAAATGATATACTTAGTGCTGAGATGGACAAAGGGGTCCTTAAAAATGTTTTTAACGGGCCCCTAGCCAAGCTGTATTCTGCCACTGAATTTTCAGGGGGGCTCCAAATTATTGTGGGCTTTGGGCCTCACTATTGGTTAGTAGGGCCCAGTTTAAATGCAGCGCCCTATAGGGAACAATCCCCAATCAGCCATATTAACTTCAGCCCTCACTAAAATTTTTGGTTAACTATCAATTCCCGTGGGTTTTGAGCATTTTCCACTCAAGTTCATGAATTTCATTAGAAAATCCTTTTTTTTTTTTTTTTTTTGAGAATGGGGCACCAGGGCCCCTGCTTTTTTGAGGCCCCAGGCTTGTACCTCAAACACCTTTTGGGTGATCCGCTACTGGTTGTTCTATCGTGTAAAAACAAAATTAAAAAACTGAAAACTTCCCTAGGACATCATCCTTGTTTGAAGATGACACTGTTAAGGTTTTTTTTTTTTTTAAGTATATAGAGTGATGATCTTTTATTTTCCTCTAGAGCAGATCAACAAATGTGAAAAAACGGGTTACAGTTGGTTTTACTTGTCATGTGGAAGGTTAATAAAAAAAATCATTTATAATTTTACCTCAATAGCTATTTTTGAGGTACAGGGACCGCAACCGGTTCTTTGAAAATAATTGCAGGAAAAATAGAAGCAAAATATTAAAAAATAGGGAAAAAAAGGAAAATAATACTCTAAAAAATAAAGAAAAATGAAACAAAAATATCCTGACTGCAAATGCAACTAGGAAAAAAAAAGCTACAAACCTGTTCCACTGTTGTAGAGCACCATCTTGCTTTTAATGAAACCAATTAACAATTTCATTCAATATAACAACAGGAAAGTGTTTCGTTTAGGAAAACAGCGTGCCTTACTCATTTTTTCAAATCAAAATTAAGGAGTTTTTGAGGAGTCTAAAAAAGTTTGTAACCCATTTTTGGCCAAAGTTGCGTACACGCAAAATTTCATTAAACAATTTTTAATGAGCACTGTGACATATATTTCTCATTACTTTTATTTTCATGTTATTTTTAAGGGTTTTGAAATCATCTATAAATTATTAGCAATTCAATCGAGTCAAACATTTTGAGTACAGAAATTTTCAAAATGTGCAATTTTTTTTTTTAACTTGAAACGGTTATTGTCAAGTTCGACATTTTAAAAATGTACAATTTATCCACATGAAATTAATCACATGTTTTTACAATGCCTTAAAGATACAAGTTTTGATAATCAAATAAAAATTAAACAAATTTCGTAAAAAGTCTTTAAAATCTTTACTCAAATTTAATGTTGCGTTAACGCATCATTGGCCGAATGCATGAACAAAATACAAAAGTTGAAAATTCGGTTTTTATGCAAGAAAACTGAGTTTTGTTGCAAATTATGATTGTTTTATTTGAACTTAACTAATATATAATCTCAAAAATGTTTCAAAAAAGAAAGACAGTAATTTAGATTCAAACTTTGGTGTTTGTGCTTATCAGACGGATACCTTTATCAATTTATTCCATATGGATGGGCTGAAATCAGCAAACAAAAACTACCATTATGAACAAGTGTCGTTCTGAAATTACTGAGTGTTGTACCAAAGCCTACAATGTACAAAATATATTTTGCTAACTTTTTTTCTTGTTGTTTATTTGAAATTTTAAAAGAAAAAGTTTTTTTTTGCATCTGGAACAGCTCGTGAAAATCGCATTGCTGGTTGTGTACTGGAATAATCCAAAGATATAAAGAAAGACCTTGTGGTTCCTATGATTTTGTATTTAACAAGGATGCGGAAACCTGCTCTATCAAATAGAACGACAATGCTGTAATAGAAATTTTCTCTAGTAATGGTATCATTTTGCCACTTGTAAATGCTAAACGATATAGTCGCAAAGAAAATAAGGATGTTATCATTTCACAACCGAAAGTTATTTCGGATTACAATAAGTATACAGGAGATGTTGATCTACATGACAATGCCATAACTAATTACAGCATAAAAATGGAAGGCAAAAAATGGTGGTGCCCACCATTTACAAACATTGTTGGCAGCGTTATAGTGAACTCATGGAAGCTGCATAGAATTTCTACAAACACAAAAATGGCACTTATAGACTTTAAATCGCATATAGCGATTACCCTATTGAAATCAGAATGCAAGGATAGTCCATCTGGGGGGAATGCAGTTCAAATCACAGCTCTACTGAAAGAAATACGTACTGATAGAATCGAACATATAATAAATGAAGAGAAACAAAGAGTCCGTAGATGATGCAAAGTGTGTAAAAACCAAACGATTTATTTGTGCCCGAATGCCAAATACATTTTCATCCAAATTTTTTTAATTTTTCAATTCAAAAATGTAAACATTTCACTAGTATACAATGGTTCGAATAAATGTAGTTTGTACATGGATTTGGCCAATGATGCGTATACGCAACATTTTATTTTAGTAATAAAATATTATTTTTCATGCACGAAACTTTTTTTTGTGTCTTAATGAATGCAGTTCAAGAATATTTTAATAAAAATATAAAATTTTCTAAAATTTCAATACTCGGTCGGAAATGGGTTAAGGACCCGACAAAAAACATTAAATCAAGTCTTTTGAATTCATTACTTGCATACAACATTGAATCATCATCACTGAATTATAAATAAAATTTTTATAAACAAAATTTTAATAATGTACTAGCATATTACATTAATATGCAAACAATAAGAAGTCAATGTGTATTAGAATTTAGTTATAATGTATTTGAGCACTACAACACAGCATAAGGTAATATTTTACATTAGTCAGGTAGTAGGGTTTTCTGACCAGTGAATGAACACTTTCAATGAATGAGAACCAAGTAAATTTGAAAAAAATAGGTTTAAAAACATTTTCATGGTTAGCAATCTCGCCAAACAAACGTTTTAACCATATCAGATCTTTAGTGGCATCGGCTGCCGCCATAAACTCCGCCTCCGTGGTTGAATTGGATATGGCCTCCTGTAACTTCCTTCTCCACGTAATTGCAAGTCCACCATAAAAAGAAATCACACCTGTGCGAGATCTGTGTGTTTCTGCACAGCTGTTATCTGCGTCACTGAACAACATTAGACTTCTGTCACCTTCACAATTATACACAATACCGTGTCCAAAGATATTGCGTAGATATCTTAATGTTGTCTGTACTATTTTCCCAGTCAATCTCTGTAGGACTGTCTAACTTACGTGACACTAAGCTTACCGAATAAGCAATGTCTGGTCCAGATCTTATCGCCAAATAAAGCAAGCTGCCAACTACTGATCTGTAAGGAATTTCATTGCTTAGAGGCTTTGCCTCCTTGATCTGGACCATACCACCTTCATTTAGCAGACTGTAATCGACCCTGAGACTCGATTTCTTCACGGGAATGCGTGATGTCTTGGCATCCCCAAATCGATCTAGAACCTTTCTCGTGAATACTTCTTGATGCAAGAAGAGCGACCAACTTGCAGACCAAGGAAACAACTGAGCGTTGTCACTTTAAGGTTGAAATGTTGTTTGAGTTAGTCTATGAATTTGAAGAATGCTGCTTCATCCTGAACAGCCACGATTCCATCGTCAACATAAATTGCCATCAGCAGTTTACATCCATTATCATTGCTTATGAACATGAAATGGTCGGACTTACTTTGAATCATGCCATGTTTCTTTAATACGTCAGTAAACTTGGCATTACAACATCGTCCAGCTTGTTTCAAGCCGTATAGAGGTCGGAGCATCTTGCATATGCGCCCACTTCCGTCATCATATCCTTCGGGTTGGCGCATATATATCTCCTCAGTCAGTTCGCCATACAGGAACGCTGTCTCTACGTCAATTTGAAATAATTTAAGATTCTCCTTGGCTGCTATGGCAATTATAGCTCGAATAGTATCATAGCGGCAGATTGGGCTAAATGTTTCCCCATAACCAATGTCTGCAGTCTGTGTGTATGTACCCCTTTACAACTAAACGGCTCTTGAATCTCTCTACTGAGCCGTCTGGCTTTGTTTTCACCTTATAAACCCAGCGGTTGTCAAGGATTTTTCGTCCATTGGGTGGGTCGACAAGTCGCCTCGTTTCATGCTTGGCATGTGAAGCCATTTCTTCATCCATGGCTCGTTTCCAGTTGACATGATCAGGAGATTTCGTTGCTTTGTCATACGTTTTGGGCTCTTTCAAATTGAGAACACTGCAATATATTTCGTAGTTGTTAAATCTGACGGGGAGTTGGAGAGTTGAACGGTCTCGCAATGTATGAATTGTCGTCTGTGCTGGTTCATCTTCATCCTCGCATGGATTATCAGCCTCCTGCAAGTCTGCATCAGTAATCGAAACTTTAAACTCCATATCGTTTGAGGGACCAGTACTAGACGTCGCTTCTACAGACTGGGAAGAAGGACCAACTTGCTGTTCATTGAACACTACGTTGGTGCTCTTTAGCGTGTCGTTCTTTGACGGTATGAACACTCAATATCCATCATCATCACAATAGTCAACCAAACAGCCCTTTACGGCTTTGTCTTCCAATTTGTTTCTGTTGACATCTGGTACATGTACAAATGCAGCTGATCCAAAAATTTGAATCTTGTTGATGTCTGGCTTGCGGCTAAACCATTTCTCAAATGGAGATTCTCTTGCGGTTTTACTTGGTCCTGTTCGATTGAGAATGTAGACAGCGGTAGACGTTGCTTCTGCTCATAAAAACTGCGGCAAGCCTGAATCCTTAAGCATAGTGCGAACTGCATTCATTATTGTTCGATTCTCTCTTTCTACCAATCCATTTTGTTCAGGCGTATATGGCACAGTTACTCAAAACTTGATACCTGCATCATTAGTCAGCTTCATTAATTCTGCATTGTTGAACTCGCGACCACCGTCTGTAACCAGTTCTTTAACATTGTCCCTTCCTTGTTGGTCCGAACAAGAAACTGCTTGACTTTATCCACAGTCTCTTCTTTATGCCTCAAAAATTCCACGCTTCTGAACTTAGAATAATCGTCTTTCAGCACTAACATATACTTCTTGCCACCTCTTGACAATGCTGGTGATTCGAGCAAGTCTACGTGTATTATCTCGCCACACGTCTGTGTTTTGAATCTCTTTGATTTATACGTTCGTCAACTTTGTTTACCGTATGTACAAGGCTCGCAAAATACTCTATCATCGATGAAATCTATATCATTCTGACGTAGGTACTGCTTCACATACTGTATTGGTACCGTCGATGCCAAAGTGATAACGGCAATTTTGTCGTCGTCGTCGTCATTACCCTATCAAGGAATGGGTCCTATGGGGCCTATGTCGTTCTCAACGAAGTAGGCAAAAGCAGAACCTCCTCTTGGTTTGACTGGTTTAGCACGTAGTTCAAAGAGTTCATTTGGTGAGCATGGAGCCTCTAAAAGTACATTATCAATTATTTTGTAATTAAAAGTGACATTTAATGAGCAAACAAAGAAAAGTTCCCTGCGCAACAATTTTCAAAACACTTATAATGTTGATACATATCATTACTAACATACATATAAATAAAATTAAATGATATCTGGAATTTTAAAATAAGTTTAAGTATTTAAAAAAAATATTCCTTTTCAGAACCTTAATTTTTTGCGCAAAAATTCCAAGCACAATAATCTTTAAAAATTCATCAGAGATTATTTGAAACATATATACGACTTACTTTGCATTTCCCTTAGTATGGAAGACTTTCAAACACTAAAGGCTAAAATTTTTAAGGAATGTGGCAGTTTTTATTGCGCAGGGAACATTTCGAACCTAGGGAAAGGTGGAAAATTTTCGTATTGTGACAAACAAGTTTTTCTGTTCATACTTGATAAAACCATACAAATATGAAAAACTTCTTTATTTGGCACTGCATTACAATTAGTATACACAATAATAGTTTTTAAAATAAATAATAGGTAAAATTATTAATGTATTATTTTAATTTTTACGATATTCACCGTAGCCACTGTAGCCTCGAATCCGCGACAACTTCAATAAAAGTTCAGGTTTCAAAAAATAATCCCATAAATTTGTTATTTTATTTTCATGTTACTGCAGCACAAAAGTTCATTTTCAATTAGGTAGACATTATACACATAGAAATAATACCCCTAAGCATTTGGTTTGAAGGTAACATTGTATTCCTTCGTTGCTAGAAAAATGACCAGCACCCTGATATGATTAGTATTTTATTATTATAGCAGTAACATAATGGTATTTTATTTATAGAAAATAATATTTGAACTAAGGATGAGATACGTAATAGGAAATTATAGACATAATTTGAAAATATAGGATTGTGGAAGCATGTTTCAGGATGATATGGAACTAATCAATTAGTGCGTAATCAAAAATTGGAATCATAATTGAAAATACCGCTAACAGCATTTGTTTGTAAGAAATGGCGTATAAATCAATTTAGTTATAAGTAATAAGATTTCGAATGAGACGTCGTGTGAAATTGTACACAGTGCAGAGATGCCACTCTCATACCTAAGCTTTCAGTAAAATCACCAAAATTTTCAGTAGTTTTCAGTACATCAGTAGTTCATATTACCTAAGAGATAACGACGCTATAGTAATTTAAAAGGATAATGTATGGTGCATCCGAATATTAAAAATGAAATAATCGACATTTATACTATCTTTTTTTTTCCACGAAGAAAATTTATAATTTCAGAATAAGACAAGGATATACAGGGTGTCCACTCCAATCGTGGACCAATAGCTAATTTCTAAACCGTTAGAGATAAGCATATAGTTTATTTGGGAAAAAATCTCCAAATTATGAAAGGAATTTTGGGTCCATTCAATGTTTTTCAAAAAATCAAATTTTGAAAGAGTTACGAAATTTAAATTTTTATACAGTCCCCCAATCCTATTAATCATATTTAGTAAAACATTCTTGACACTGTAACGTTTAAAACTAAAAAAAAATCACTCTTCCACCACAAAAATTGACCGAGTTATGACGTTTTGAAAAATCAAGATTTTGCATTGTTTCATGACGTCATCGAGAGATCGCTTAAGGGACCGTATGCGAAATCCTTCAAAATCTTGATTTTTCAAAACGTCATAACTCGGTCAATTTTTGTCGTAGAAGAGTGATTTTTTTTTAGTTTTAAACGTTACAGTGTCAAGAATGTTTTACTAAATATGATTCATAGGACTGGGGGGCTGTATAAAAATTTAAATTTCGTAACTCTTTCAAAATTTGATTTTTTGAAAAATATTGAATAGACACAAAATTCCTTTCATAATTTGAAGATTTTTTCCCAAATAAACTATATGCTTATCTCTACCGGTTTAGAAATTAGCTATTGGTCCACGATTGGAGTGGACACCCTGTATATTGTGTTCACTCTAATTTGCCAGTGTTATTCTGTGAATGCAAAATTAATATATAGTACGCTCCCCCCCCCCATTCTTTTCTCTCCCCTCTCCAAAAAAATGTAATTTTTTTTCACAATTAGTTTTTACCCTTTTTTTTTCGACCTCGAGGAAAAACCTGCCTGCATTTTGAAATTAAATAAACAAATGAAAAGTCAAGCAAGCACTTTTTCTTTAAAAGTTTGGCGTTTTCCTAAAAACCATTAGAAACCAATAAATTGGTAAAGCTAAAATTTGAGTTAAAAATAAATAAATTATTAAAATAAAATGGACAATGAGTATATTTAAGGTAGCACAGTATAAAAATCGATTTAGAATATCAAAATAATCGAAGTATTTACAGGATGCAAAAGGATTGAAGTCTTAACAATGGCACGCCATTTTCGGCGAAGCACGTGCTCAATGTTGGAATGTCAACCATTTTTTTTTTTTAAGCTATACAAACTCTATTATACATGCGTATTACTCCATGGCATTTCAAAAAAATGATCATAGAAGTAAAAAGTTCGAAAATTGCTCGAATTTTAATCTACCACACAAATCTAAATTTTGTAAAAAGAAAATCATTAAGATTCCAGTAAAACAGTATTTTTCAGAGAAGCTCATGTTTAATAAATTAAAGATTGCTTTCTCTTGTGTTAATATCCAATCCTGACTAGTCTGTTACTAAATTGTTTTAAGAGTAAAGGAAAAAGATAAGGAGGCGCCCAACCGCGAACTTTCGACGATTGCCAATTATGCGCCTAAATAAACTTCTTGGAGTTTTTTTTTTTTAATTTTCGCCTTAAAAAACGCCTCCCGATTTCGAAATTTCGACGATTGCAGACTTTTCGGTGGACGAAATTTTTTGCGCGTGCACGATCGCGGACGTACGAAGATCGTCGATTTTTCGGCGCATTTTCTTCGGAAATTGATACTTTTAGAGTTTTCAAAGACATTTCAAAATTTTCAAGGACTACATACGACTTTCAAGTACTTTCCAAGACCCTTGAAAGTCCAAATGAAACTCAAGGAATTTTCAAAGCCGCGGAAACCCTGTCCATAGTCCATTATTGCAAAAGAAAGTTACACCTTGCTGTGCTGATATTGACATGAAACAGCAGCAGCGCAAAACACGTGCAAAGCCTAATCCGATCAGCACAGGGTTGCTGTAAATATACTCCACATGCTGAGAAAAGGAAAATTCCAGTTGGAACCGGATACTTATGCTTTCTTTTTCATTTCTCAACTTGGCAGTATCTGATCCGTTGCAGTCTTCCATAATTGGTGGTAATCGCTTATTTTGGCAATCGCCAAATTTTTTTTTAATAATCGCGCCAAGTGTCGATGTCGCGATCCGTAGAAAATCGGACCTTTTCCGTAATCCGTAGTCGATTCAATTTTTCCGTAAAAATTACGGACAATCCGTAGCATTTGGCATCTCTGTGCACATAATTTGATGATGGAATCATTGCAAATAGGGATGGACCGGATATCCGGTAACTATCCGGTATCCGGCTTATCCGGTTGGTATTTTAGGTATCCGGTACTTCCGGATATCCGATCCGGCTGACCGCTCCGGATACGGATATCCGGGAGATTTTTGCAGGATATCCGGTAAAGTATCCGGTATTGATGTGGGAGATATCCGGAATTGATGTGAGGGTTATCCGTATGATGTAAAGACCTAATTAAATATTTTCTTTTTCTCAAAAATCCAAGTTAAAAATTTCATTGTTTGATAAACCTTTTAGATGATGTAATTACTTTTCATCTTTCCTTTTTACCAATTTTTGCTTCTAAAACAAAATTATATGTTATTCCTCCGAGTTTGTACTGGACATGGAAACATTCTGCGTATTTGATTTTTTACAATTTCCAGATAAAGTATGATTGTCTTCAGCTTTTCAAGAAAAAGCTACAAACCTTCAAGGATTAATGTGCGACAAAAAGTTGAAAAAAAATTTATGATCATATTGTTAGTTAATAAAAATAATCCCAGTAGCTTTTAATATAAATTTTCAAATTATTTTACTTATTGAATTCTTTTATTTTTAGTTTTTGTACTTCTAACAAAAATTGCGATCTATTAACACCCAATGATGTTGTTAATTAGATATTTTTTCTTTGCCACTATTATTGCTTTATTATAATTGAAAATAACATACAGTAAATAACCTATCTAACATTGGCGAAAGTGTTCTTCTAGATAATGTAAACATCTGTCCCCATAAATCGTCGCAACTTAGTCATGCTTTTTTTTTTTTGAAAGAGTTTGAATGTGTGTAAACTAAATTTTGAATCTTGCTCTTTGTTTCGTTCTTTCTTTTTGTAATCCCTTCTTTTCAGAAAAGCTATTTCTCTGCTATTAGAATCTGTTCACATCTGTCACGCTGCTCCGTTACTCCTCGAGAACGTGTTGAGCATGACCCTCAATAACATTCGATCGAGTCTCGATAACTCGAAGCTTTATAAACTCAAATGTACCTTTATTTCAAAGTTTTCATTTGGTTCCAAATTCTTGAAAAGACGGTTAGAACTGCTTGTAACTCGAACTATCAATAACTCGACGCTTTTAGCCGGTCTCTTGGAACTATGAGCTATTGAGACTCGACTGTATTTAAGATGTTAATTTGCATCTTTAGAAAGTGTATTTTGTTTTTTGGAATTTAAGTAAAACTTTAAGTTGATTATTTAGATATAAGTTTATTAATTTATTTTTTAAAGTGAACATGTTTATAATAATTTTTAATAATAATAATAATAATATATCGGTCATTTCAGTAAAAAAAAAAGTACAAATCAGTCCCGATACTTCAGAATTTTGGTAATTAATTTTAATATTTACCACCAATTGTATTTTTTTATTTGTTTTCCATCTAATTGTGTGCAACCAAGTTTTTCTTATTCAGGCATAAGCCATTTATAAAGGACTCAAAAAAAAAAAAAAAAAAAAAATTGGCAAAAGAAGGAAAAAATGATCTGCCCCAGCTTCAAATTGCTAGGACTTAAAATGCAATTTAAGATTAAGCTGAAATGCAACAACAAAATCATTTGCAATGCACAGCACAAAAAATGCTTCTGACACCCTTTCTGCTGATTTTTATGTATGTAAACAAAAAAAAAACTTGGAAAAACACTTATTTATCTTTGTTCCTAGATTTTTTATGTTTCAAACTGTTCACTCGATTAAAAGCCTTTCAGAAATAAAACAAGCAATTGCATTCAATGTGATGTTTTTTAAAGAAGTACAAGTAATGTATCTACTGTGATTACTTTGATACATTGAATTATATAGTCAGCAACTAAGATAAGCCTAAAATTCTTTGCTGATGATAGTTAATTTGCTCTGTGGGATGTTCACTCTGTTACAGTCGCATTAATGGTGCAAAAAAAATTTTTCTTGAAATTGCAGACAGAATTAGTTTTAGGATGTTTAGTTCATTTTATACTTGTTCTGTAATTAACTTTTATTTACGATTAGAAATATATTTTTCAAACCTCATTTGTCTCCTCTGTTACACAAAGTGGTCAAACTATTCAAACACCTTAATGAATGACTCATATACAAGCCATTTACACTTTATTATGCACAAATAAACAGAGAATAATTTTTAAAACAGCGATTAGTTGGCGAAAATTACTTCCTTTGATAAACTTAAATCGACAATGATTTGTACCATTTTGGCTGGAATAACCCATAAATATGACATTTGCATCTAAGAATGTATCTTTATTTTTTCAAAATGAAGTTGAATTTCGAGGTGATTGTTTAAGAATTAGTTTATTAATTTGTTTTGAAAAAAGTGAATGTGTTTAACATGACTCTTAATGTATTTAAAATGATAATTTGATACTTTTAAGAATGTGTATCTTAATTTTTTGGAACTAAAGTAAAATTTCAAGTTGATTATTTAAGTATAAGTTTACTCCTTTGTTTTTTAAAAAGTTAACAACTTTAGCATAACTCTTAAAAATATATTTAAGCTGCTGATTTGAATCTTCAGAAAATATGTACCTTTGTTTTTTGGAGTTATATAAAATTTTTAATTGATTATTTGAGTATAAGTTTATCATTATTATTATTTAACACACTGGTCCTGTTTTAATATTTTCGTCCTTAACTTGTATGTTAGAATAATTACATGCGTATTATTCTCAAAAAAAAAAAGGGAATTTCAAAGCAAAATTTTGCTTTATAGTATTGCAAAATCTATATCTATAAAAATGAGTGTATATATACTTGTTCTCTATACAAATCCACAGTTTGCGTCAGATTTTCATCAAACTTGCCACAGAGGTTCCTTGATGCCCTAGAATTCTCATAGCGGGGTCTTGAAATTTTAAAAAATCTAAAAAACTCAAATTTAAATTTTTTGTCAAAAAATGACCCTTTTATAGGAATCTATCCTATTTATATTTTAATCGAGATAGGCCTTTTAGCATTCAAATTGATGAAATTTAAGATTTTTAAATATGAGTATTTTCCAACAATGATTACGATTAAAGTAATGAATTTTCAATTTAAGGCTCACCTATTTCCTTTTATCATTGAAATAAGTAAAAAACAATCATAATTCATGTGGACTTTATAAAAAGAACCACGGATTTGAATTTCAAATTTGCAATGCGACGACAGTTGCGTCTGTAATGGAGATAAGCCTTCAGAACGAGGAAATAGATTTATTTCTGAGTTAAAATAATTTTTGCTTTGTAGGTGGGAACAATTAATAGAGAAAAGTTAATATTTTAAATTTGGCGGGTGAAATTGATGCAATTTTTTCACTTCCATGTGCATATATTTCATGCCAGTGGACGCGGCAAAGCACAGACAACATTTATCTTTAATTTTCACCTTTTGATAAGACTATTTTTCTGTAAACGTTTAACTTTCTGTAATATTTTAGATTTTTTCAAAGTTTGTACCTATAAGAGACAGATTGATGCAAATTATTTTATACCCATATGAATAGAACTCTTTCAAACTTTTTTTCCCTGAATGCTATGTTATATTAATAAGCACCCGGGCAACGCCGGGAATTAAGCTAGTTAGAAATAAGAAAATGTGTTATTTTGTAATGAAGTTTAAATTTATAAAATTCTAATTAAATATGTATTAATTTGAAAAAAAAAAAAAACGTTTATCTGAGCTTAGTTTTTTTTTCTTTTTTCTTTCTTTTTTTTGTAAATCAATTATCGTGTATATAATATTGGTTGAATATTTAATAACTGTATCATTTACGTAAGAACTTATTGAAATGATATTGAAACAGAACAGTTTTAAAATTTAAACTAAGAATAATTAAAAGCTTAAACTTTGAGTACATACAGAAATATTTAATTCTATCTTTAAAGTTTTGTCGCTTTTGATAAAAATACATAATTTAGAAAGAAATCGCAATATGCTAGTGTTTCATTTCATGTGTCGCGGTACTCCTGTACAATAAAATAGAGGCTTTAAAAATTAATTTGAATGTATTTAACATGTTCTTAAAGAAATGATGCGAGAAACAACTTTGATTTATTGTTTTGAAGCTGTATTGCATAAAAATAAGCAAACATGCAATTTAATTGTAATGCCGGATATCCGCAGGATATCCGGCAGCACAACTCCGGATATCCGGTATCCGGCTTGTGCTGAGCCTCCGGATATCCGATATCCGGTATCCGGCAAAATCACTATCCGGTCCATCCCTAATTGCAAACATTTTTACAAAACGTTATTTTACAGGAAAATCATATTGATTATTGCTCAACAGTTTGACTATGTTTACAGTAGAAAAAACGGTCAAGGAATTTTTATCTGAATGAGTCTAACAGTAAAAGTCAAAATTTGATTCACAAATTTAGTTCTTTTCAAAGTTTCATTGCTCTGAAGGTGACAAAACTGGCACTTCTGTAAAATAAAAGAAATGTTTGTTTTTGCCTGTAAGCCGGATGTTTGCATTTCCGTCTCATCAGTCGTGAAACAGTATATACTTTGCGAACAGTATTTAGAAAGCACCGGCACTATAAAAACCATCACAAACTTTTTTTGTCGAATATTTCTTTTTTATTCTCAATTGTTTATCCGTGTCAGTTGACTTACGTTTGCATTGAGACAGTCTTCTATTATCACGTCTTTCAGCGAGTATTAGGGCTTCCTGTTTAGGATTAGTATTGAAAAGTGACTTATAAATTTGTACTGTTTGCACACAGCCTAGGTTAAATTCTGCTAACACTACTGCAAACTTCAGTCTTTTCCTTGAAACTAACACTTCTTTCGGGCATTTGTTCCAAATTACAAGGTGGAGACTCTCATTAGCATTTTGAGTCTTGCCAGAAATGCAGCGATGTAATAACTCATCGGCAGCAAGACGTTGATACACTGGCATAATTTTTTGAACGACACTTTCTGACAACTGTGTCTGCATGTGTGAATGGCTTTTGGGTGTTTCGTTGGATGCTAGTGCACGTTGATAAAAACACCATGATGTTGCTCCTTCAGGAAATTTCTTGTGCTGCGGCTTGTCATCAGTTGACATGCAATGAAATAGGGTAGCAAGAACGGAAGTTTTCATTTTTTGCAAATCAGGCGCATTTTCTTTCAAGGCTTTTCTATAAAAATTTTGCAGTTTCACGAAAGCAGCATTTCTTCGGTCAAACTTTGGAATGCTTTAGAATCACCATCACTTACTATTGTTGTATTTGGTTCTTTTCCACAGAACACTTCCAAAGTTTTAAGGCTGTGTGAACCTCCATACTTCTCGAGGAACCACTAAAGTTTTTATGGCAAACAGATTCATGTCCATCTTTCCAAAAGCTGAATTCTCTCCAAGATCTCGAGCGGCATTTGAGCAGTATTTTGACTGTACAGTATTTTGACATAATTTCGTAATCTACAACTAAATTAGTAGTCGAGTCAATTACTAGACCAATGCCATACAATGATGTACAGGTAGTCATCAAAATAATGGAAACACTTGAGATTCATAAGAAAAATCTACCGTTCATTGCAAAATAAGCGATCAATTGTTCTTTAACTTTACAAACTATAGACTTCACCGGACATTTCCACATTGCAATTAAATCACTCATGCATTTGGGGGACGACAAGAAGGGGGTCGAAAGAAAAACCGCTTTTTGACCATAACTCTTCGAAAATAGCTCGGAATAAGCTATAAATTTCAATAATTAATTGGCATACTATGTATAAGTAATATGTATAATATAGTATTGGCATACTATGTATAATAGTTTACTGTACAAATTTTTATGAACGTACCACTGATACTTCCGAAGATATGAAACATTTTTAAAAAACGGCAATTTTATTTGAAGGGTTTTTGCTCATAACACGCAGAGTTTTTGATAAAACTTTACCTTCTAAAAAGATAACAAAATACAAGAGAAAGAACATACTAAAAGCTAAAAGGGTAAATAAAAATATTAAAATTTCGATGAGATTATGAACGTTAAAAGGAAATAATTTTTCACTGCGCATGCACGAACGACAGAAATTTATAACTACAAAAATATTGTATCCGGATTTATACTGCATCTTATAAAAAAAGTTTCAGTTGAATATCATGAAAATTGAAAATGATATCAGCGATCTAGTGAGCTGTATTTCATTCATTCGCAGACAATACATAAACAGTGAGGGACTGTCCACAAAGAGCTATTTTTAAATTAAAGGTTATTGCGTCATCGTTCAAAACCAACGTTTCAGGGGGTGTCCGGATACTTTTGGCCACCTACGTATTCGGTCTTTTTGGCCGAATAGGCGAAATATGACTTCTATGCCGAATATAAATTTTCAAACTGTGTACAATTCAACATTGAAAAAAATGCTCGATTGTCACCACACTTATTTGTGGACCACGAGCGTCACGGCCTATGGTGATTCTAATTTTGAAGAGGGGGACATTCCCCCCCCCCCCCCCCCAATATTTTTTTCATAAGTTTCACTTAAAAATTTAAAAATTCAGAAATAAGAGGACACACGTTGCAATAAATCAATAATCAACTGATACATTGATTTCTGAAAAAAGAAAGTTCTTTGTATGAAGACATTTTAAAGAATAAAACAAAGTAAGTTATTTAATTTTATGTCACTTCCCATCTGCGGCAAGATAAGTGGGGATCGAAGATCACGTTCCCCAGCAAGAGGTTCCCATCCCCCCAATATTTTTTCACAAGTTTCATTTAAAGATTCAGAGATGAGGAGTTTTCTTCCATTTTTAACGAATGCGAAGAAAAAATTGAAGAACTTAGGTTGGAGCCCCTAAGACTGCCTCGCAAGATAAGACCTCCAAAACGATACGATGGCCCTGCAAGGAGTCACGAGTTTTCTTCCTGTGAAGAATATTATCGAAAACAGTTCTTCCAATTATTGGATGTAACAATTGCAGGGCTACAAGATCGCATTCTAAATCAAAAAGGGGTTCAAAAACAAGTCGATTTAGAAAATTTACTGTTGAAAGGGGAAAATTTATATCTTGCCGAAGAGTATCCAGAACTTGACGCATCGGTGTTGAAAACAGAACTTCTTCTTTTCAAAACAAAATTCAAAAATATGACATGCTTAGAAGACATTAGAGAAGAACTAACATAAATGGAAGTAGGTGTTAGAAACCTGTTTTCAAACATCGAAAACTTAGTCTGTGGGCCAAGCACCCGATATCGTTCAAGTTCGTTTACCAATCTCTCGGACTACGGGAACTTGCTTGAAATCTATTAATAGTGATGTACTCAATCGAAAAATCCAATGTTCCCAAGCAGAGCTTGTCTCATTAAGTTTTAATTAATAACTGAAATAGGGACTATATTCCCGAGCCTGTTGGCTTTTTCACAACAAAAATTGTCTCTAGGTGGCGCTTTTGCACAAAATACACTAGGTGGCCAAAAGTATCCGGACACTTTCAAAAATTCACATTTTTACATATAGCTGGAGAAATAAGTGATCAATTGTTCTTTAACTTTAGTCATACAAAATATAGGCTTCAACGAACATTTCCAAGTTGAAATTAAATTACCCTTGCATTTGGGGGACGATAAGAAGGGGGGTCGAAAGAAAAACCGCTTTTTGACCATAACTCTTCGAAAATAGCTCGGAATAAGCTATGCATTTCAGTAATTAATTAGCATACTATGTATAATTACTATACAAATTCAAATGAACGCACCACTCTTACTTCCGAAGATATGAAACATTTTTTAAAAAACGGCAATTTTATTTGAAGGGTTTTTGCTCATAACACGCAGAGTTTTTGATCAAACCTTATCAAAACTTCAGGAAAGATGACAAAATACAAGAGAAAGAACATACTAAAAGGGTTTTTAAAAATATTAAAAATCCGATGAGATATGAACGTTAAATGGAAAAAAAATTTCACAGCGCATGCGCGAACGACAGAAATTTATAACTACAAAAATATTGTAGCCTGGTATATACTGCATCTTATAAAAAAAGTTCCAGTTGAATATCATGAAAATTGAAAAAGATATCAGCAGTCTAGTGAGCTGTATTTCATTCATTCGCAGACAATACATACATAGTGAGGGTCTGTCCACAAAGAGCTATTTTTAAAATAAAGGTTATTTCGTCATCGTTCAAAATCAACGTTTCAGGGGGTCTCCGTATACTTTTGGCCACCTACTTATAAGGTCTTTTTGGCCGAATGGGCGAAATGTGACTTCTATGCCAAATATAAATTTTTCAACAGTATACAATTTAACATTGAAAAATATGCTCGATTGTCCCCACACTATTTGTGAACAACCCCTCTCCATTTATGAATTGACTGCAAATGAATGAATTACAGCTCACTAGATCGCTGATATCTTTTTCAATTTTTACGATATTCAACTGGAACTTTTTTTATAAGATGCAGTATACACCAGGCTACAATATTTTTGTAGTTATAAATTTCTGTCTTTCGCGCATGCGCCGTGCAAAATTATTTCCTTTTAACGTTCATATCTCATCGGATTTTTAATATTTTTAAAAACCGTTTTAGTATGTTCTTTCTCTTGTATTTTGTCATCTTTCCTGAAGTTTTGATAAGGTTTGATCAAAAACTCTGCGTGTTATGAGCAAAAACCCTTCAAATAAAATTGCCGTTTTTAAAAAAATGTTTCATATCTTCGGAAGTAAGAGTGGTACGTTCATTTGAATTTGTACAGTAATTATACATAGTATGCTAATTAATTACTGAAATGCATAGCTTATTCCGAGCTATTTTCAAAGAGTTATGGTCAAAAAGCGGTTTTTCTTTCGACCCCCCTTTTTATCGTCCCCCAAATGCAAGGGTAATTTAATTTCAACTTGGAAATGTTCGGTGAAGAATATATTTTGTATGACTAAAGTTAAAGAACAATTGATCACTTATTTCTCGAGTTATATCTAAAAATGTAAATTTTTGAAAGTGTCCGGATACTTTTGGCCACCTAGTGTATTTGCAATTTAAAATTTCAATAAACAGTTTTTCTACCTTAATTTTTCTTTTCCATACGGTTTTATGTTGCAAAATATATTAATAGGTTATAATATAATACTTCATATCTTTTGTGATTTAATAACAAAGAAAATCGAAATATGTATCAATCCGCATTTCAGCTTGCTCTTAATCTCGTTGTTTCATTAATTGCACTACCGTAGCCTACGCGGATGGACGCTTCTTGTTTTCATGTTAAACCTCTCTGTTTCTTATCATTACTGCATTTTTTTAACAGACGATATTTTAAAAGTTAATTTTGTATGACTTTTATAACTTGGCATGCAGTTTTATTTCTAATTAATATTATAATACACCTTACTGTTGGTTGGAAAAATAACGCATTGGGTCTTTACTTATCATATCAACTACTCTCGGTATTTACCCATTTATTTACATGAAATACTAAATTTGCTTGTGATACATGCGTATGCTCACAGTGAATAAGTGTTTGTAAATTTGTGGCTGATATATAAAATATGAATGTATTTTGTAGCACAAAGAAAGACCAGGTTATAGAGCAAGCAGGTAATCGAGATTACAAAACAAAGAGAGGATTGAGAAGAATCGAGGATGGGACGAACAAAATAAAGGCAGGAGCCCTAGTGTCTTCAGAACCTATTTTCGAACGTAAAAAGCTTAAAAATATAAAATACTAAAATACTAAAATATACAAAAATTCAGCTACAGTTGAAACGAAGTGCAGGAACTCGGCTCCGATGAGCTCTTCTGAAAGTTAAACCCTGTTATAGGAGCATCTCTCTCTATCTTGTGTGTAATTTGCTGGAAGAACAAAAAAAAGGGGGTGCTCAAGAAAAAAGATTTTTAACCTGCAGAAATCAAAAAAAAAAAAAAAAAAGGAATCAATGATAAATAATTTATTGAGTACACATTATAAATACTGACATCATTGAAATAGTGAAACACTATTTCTACTGCACTAGATAATTTGCAAAACACATCTTTAATGCATACCAGAAAACTCCTTCAAAAAAATGTACATGAAGGTGCAAAAACATTCATTAAATGAAGCTCTTGTGTCAGCAGATGTGCATAAATGATCTTTCTGATCATGATAATTCAGTTAGAATTAATATTTGATAAATTTGACGAAGAATTTCATCCATAAACTCACATTTTTAGCATTGAAAAGGGTGTTGTAACGCCGAAACACGAGTATGCCGTTTTCCTGTTCATTTGCGTTTAATATGCTTTTTCATATGCTTTTTTTCATTACACAAAGGTATTTATTTTTTTTTTTTTTCAAATTTATATTTAAAATTGTTTACTTATTTTCTGTTAACACTTTTTTTGAATAAATATCTATCTATCTACTGCCCGACCTCGAAACCCACGCATAGCACCGTTGAACGATTCTATTTTAAAAGGCAGGCAGCTTGATTACGAAAATGCACGATGGCAGCAATACTACTTTGTCCGATATCATTTTATTTTCATAGACCTGATAATTAAGAGAAATTTAAAAAAAAACATCAAGAGGATTGACAAGAATCGATCAACACCTCAAATAAACGAATCCAACGAAAAACAAAACAAAAAAAAATCCCTTCCCATTCCTTATCTCTCTTATCACAATTAGGGATGCACCGATTAATCGGCAGTACCGATTAATCGGCCACTTAGCCGATTATAAATAACCGGCAGTACCGATTAATCAGCCACTTAGCCGATTATAAATAATCGGCGAAATCGGGCCGATTAATCGGCTGAAAAATAATTTTCAGATATTATTCTTTAAAGTATACTTTCACTAGGAAACTATGATGAATAATTTTATTAACAGTAATAATAATCCTCACAGTTGATATAAAGTTTTTTTTTTAATGAATTCTCCTACTTTGAATAAATATACATAGACAATAATGCAACATTTTTCATGTGGCGATAGTTTTTTCCTCAGCACAGTGCTTTCAGATAACCTCTAATTTTCAAAGAATAAAAGTATTGAATTAAATTGCTACTGATTACTAAAATATATGAATTAAAATTACTCCTAAATTGGAGTGTTCACCATACACTCCCCCACACCTCCTTTTTTTTATAAATTTTTATTTCCAATTAACATAACTAACAATGTGTTAATAATATTATTGACACTAATATGAAAATTGGTTCTAAGAAATTTGATAAAATATTGAAATTATTTTGTGAAAACTTGGAAAATGGGAAAAAAAATCTTCTCCCAAAAATAAATTACTTACTATTTCTGAACTTGGAATGAGGAATCTGCATGGGTCAGGTAATCGCGAACTGTTGATTAATTTCAATAGTCTATTACTTCAAACCCCCAAATATCAACTCGGTTTTTAAAAATCTGCTCAGGATTTTGCAAAATTACAGCTTAAAATCAGCTAAAAACGAAACTAAGTTCACGTGACACAAAAAGGGGAGGAGCTTGCTTCGACGTCAAGGTTCACTTTGAGTTGCGCTACGGCGAAACCGGTTGCGGTAGAAGCGAGGGGGAAACGATAGGGGAGACCTTGTTTCTTACTGCTGTTTATTCAAAACAAAGGGGCTCTTATTATAATCTTTAGGAGAATATTCAGGGGGGAAAGAGATATGTATATCCTCCTAACATCTCCGATGCCAGAAATTCCGACGTCAAGATCACTCAATTGTACATCGCTTTATTTACAAATTCGAAACGTTTTACGACTTCGAAGTAAAATTGTTTACTTAATTAAATAAATACCGAGAGCTTATCGAGCACCTAAAGATATCATGGGCGCGGGGAATATTGGGATAACTACACGAAATTACAGAAATAGTCTTGATATCAGTTTGCAATAAATGCTTTTAATGGGCGATTCTCTGTAAACTGGTAATTCGCTGTCCGGATCGAGTATTTTAAAAATAATAAAGTGTAATAAAGTAATTATTGCTCTTAATACAAGTAAAGCATTAATACTCTGTGGCCCAATTGTATTTGGAGCGGTAACTATATAATTTTTTTTTCTAGAAATTATCTAAGCACCAAAAACACAGTCCCCTGGCTGTCCCAATCCAATAGTTTAACACTTCAAGGCAATATTTCAAAAAACCTATTAACACTACATAAATTTGGCAATTAATATTTAAAAGTAGAATAATGCAGCTATATATTTTTCATGATATAAGGTCTAATTACGTATTTCTAAAACTTAAAATTGTCTTGTAAATTCTGTCCGGAGATTTTTCAAACAGTCCCCTGAGTCAAATTCAAAGCTCCAATAGAAAAAATCTGTTACTCTTGCAAATGTTTTTTGACATGAAGTTTAAAGCAATCAGTGTGAATTTGCTGAAATTGCTGAGAACGGTGCTGAAACAATACTTTATTTAGTTTGAGAGCCACATTTGTGATGAAAGTTTGCATCAGGGTCGTTGCGAAAACAGTCCTCTGGGAAGTGATTTTATTAATGTCAATTAGTTTAATTATGAAACATATTAGTTATTATGTCCACGATTTGTGCCTAAATTTATAGGTAGTCTCGTAACTAATTATGTTCCAATAGTTTTGCAGATATTACGCAACAAAGAGCAAAAACACAGTCACCTGGCACAGTCCCCTGCCTAGTTATACTAGGAAGGGGACTTACCCCCTATCATGATTTATCAGAAAAAAACAACCTTCAACTGGCCCTCTTTCAAACCAAAGTGATAGATTCATTTTCTGAGCAATAGTATTTTAATTATACTAACATTTCAAAAAACCATGCCCGGACAGATTTCGTGTGAAAAATGACGAGTTTACAGAGAATCGCCCTAATGCAAAAGTTGAAGCAGAACAAAATGGAATAAATCAATACATGAAAAGAAAATATTAACAAAAAAGCAATGACAACAATAACATGTACACGATTATCCTTCGGAAAAATAAAATCAGTTTCGGAGTTTTTTTTTTTATTTATTTATTACTTTTTTTCATTTTAAAGGAGTGATCTAGTCTAGAGTACCTTCCATATTCATAATTTTTAGTTCAACGTAATGAAAGATTCATCCAAAGAAAAGACTTTTTAATGAAAAAAGGTGTAAATATGAAAACCGGTCTTGTATAATTGATATACTGTTAAATAAATTACCGAAAAATATTTTTCACAACAGAACAGTGAAGAACACAAAGAGTTTTCAGTTTACTTTTATTTTTATTTATTTTTTTATCGCTCTTGCACCATTCTTGTCTTCTCCTTTTGTGCATTAAAAAATGAATTTGGTGTGTTAAATGTTGAAGATTTGCAACAAGATTCAACAAAATAATGGCAGCTCGTACTTGGAGCCATCTTGAGAATGCTACCGATGTTATTATGCAAGGGTCTCCAAACTATGGCCCGCGAGTATCTAAAATCTGGCCCGCAGCTTTGGGCCACCTTTAGATGCATACATGAGCTAAGTCTATTGGTAGGTATAATTTAATCTACTGTGAGAATTTCTTGTCTATTTATATTTTGCGAGTTTCTAATATCACATATTACGATAAAGGCAATATCAATCGTTAAATCATGAATTGACATCAAGTAGTTTAGTTTCTGTCTTAATCTAACCTTTAAAAATTTCATTATAATTTTTTGTGATTTGTTTCTTTAGAAATTAAGCATAGTAAGTAAAAGACATTAGGGAAAATTTCTAAGTTCATAAAAGATTTAATAAGGTTATACAAAATGTTTCTAACAGGTAATAAATGTAATTTTTTTCATAAATAATAATTAATGATGATTAAGTAGGAAAATTTTAATGTTGTGGAGTAGGTAGCTTCAGAAATAAACCAATTTGGAATCATTTTTAAGTAACTTTGATTATTTTAGTTTTTCAGCCCAGTGTTTAATGAATGTTAGTTATGATGGTCAAAATAAAATTCTACATTCTATGAATGGAAACTGAAGAGTAATATAAAACTTGAAGCTTGTTTTCAAATTATAGGAATACCTCAACGCTTATTTGAAAGTGCAGTTCATAGGCTGCTGGTGCACTAAAAAAGTGGGGGTCAAAAGAAACGTATGCATGGGGGAGGCAGCACCCCTGAAGTCTTTTTTTAAAGAATTTTGTTACATAGATTTTAACACTAATGATTAAATGACCAATTTAAAAAATGAGAAGTGGCCTTAGAAATTCAGACGGATGGCCACCTTTGACATACGCCTTCCGATTCTAAGTTCTACCCTTATGAAATAGCCTGAAAAGAAGTCCATTTTTTGGAATTTGCAGTTTTTACTTCCGTAAAATAAATCAATCCACTGAGTAAAAAGAGAATTTCAATCGATCATTAGTTTTTTATTCTAAAAAAAGTGAGGGGGAAGGGCCCTTTTCCTTTTGTAAGTGAGGGAACAGTCGCCTTCCCCTCTTGTCCCCCTGTACGAGCTGCCTATGGTTCATCAGTTATTACATATATTTCAACTATTTCTAATACAAAAAATGTACCTGATTCTGAATTACGATGTGTATGATGAGCTATATATCCATTTAGGAGGGGGGAAGGGAGGGACTGGCCGCCGAAAAGAATATCAAACAGCATCTATCTATCCATCTTTTTATACATATAAATATATAGATAGAGACAGACACATTTTTATGATATTTAACGTAATTATCCGCCTCTAGAATTTCATTTTCGCCTATTTTGTCATGTATTTTTAATGGTTTGTAAAAAATTAATGAGACAGTATTTTTTTGGGAACATTGTGTTTTTTTCATCTGTAGACTCTCGGGATTCAGAAAAATATCACATTTTGTAGTTCCCGAAGTTGGCAAACGAAACCATGTTTCTAAGCATCTTTTGTGCCTTCGTCTCACAGACTATCTTGTTTGACTTTTGCTTGGTTCTCCATTAGGGTGGGGCGAAAAATAAAAAGTTTTTCAGATCAACTTCTAATAGTTGCCAAAAGTTGTCTTTGGTGATAGTTAGCTTTTGTGCAAAATTTGAGAAAAATCGGTTAATATCTTCAGGGGGCGCTGCGATCGCAAAGTTTTACCATAGCTTTGTTATGGATTTTATGGTTAAAATATCAACAAGAATGCCTTTCGCTAGTCTCTTTACGTTTTTTTTACACAAAAGATGTTTTCATGCATTAAAAGCATATGAAATGACTCACAAACATTATTTTATATGATATATTTATCGTAAAAAAAAATCACATTTTTTCACGTTTTTGTTTCTTCTTAAATGCTTGAAATATAAAAAAATCATAAAAATTAAATTTTTGTGAATTATTTCGTATGCTTTGAATGCTTGAATATATCTCAGGAGTAAAAAAATGCAATGAGATTAGTTAACAGCATTGTTTTTCATATTTTAACCATAAAATCCCGATAAAAGCTATGATAAAACTTTGCGATCGCAGCGCCCCCTGAAGATATAAACCGATTTTTCTCAAATTTTGCACAAAAGCTAACTATCACCATAGACAACTTTTGGCAACTATTAGAAGTTGATCTGAAAAACTTTTTATTTTTCGCCCCACCCTATTCTCCATCCTCCAGTTGCGAGGCTGAAAGAAGTTTCAGTGTTTTAAGGAAACTCAAATCATATTTGAGGTCAACAATGACTCAAAAACGTTTAAACCACGTTGCAATGTGTTATGTCCACAAAGATGTACTGGACAATGTTGATTCAAAAATAATTGCAAAAAAATTCATTCTCAGCAAAAACAGTCACAGAAATGTTTTTGGTCTAGTTTTGGAATAAATATTTTAAATTTTTATCTTTTCGTGGGCTGATATCTTTTGTCTGACTCATCTTATTTTTCAAGTTGCTTGAATTTGTAAAATTAGACAATAGGTATGTTAACTCCAATTCATTTAAAAAGATCAAAAGTGAAATGTTAATGATAAGATATCTATGTGTTATAGTACGTCACAGAGCATTTTGTAGCAGGCTCACCAGTTCAAGTTTACGGTGAGGGGGGGGGAGGGGGTTGGCAAGGGGAACATACTCAGTATACATAATAAGAAAATAAAAAACAAAATACCTATCTTTGCACACAAATCATTTCTAAAACCCGGGGGGATAGACAGACGCCTTCCCTCTGGCTACCTAAATTACAGATCTTTTTCGTACTGCACGATGAAATTTTTGAAGGCAAAATGAGATCAATGCCCCCCCCCCCCTCGCCCCAATAATAAGACCTCGGTGACGCCTATGTTGTGGACAACCCCTCGCCATTTATGTATTGTCTGCGAATGAATGAATTACAGCTCCCTAGATCGCTGATATCTTTTTCAATTTTTACGATATTCAACTGAAATTTTTTTTATGAGATGCAGTATAAACCAGGCTACAATATTTTTGTAGTTATAAATTTCTGTCGTTCGTGCATGCGCCGTGAAAAATTATTTTCTTTTAACGTTCATAATCTTAACGGATTTTTAATATTTTTATTTACCCTTTTAGCTTTTAGTATGTTCTTTCTCTTGTATTTTGTCATCTTTCCTGAAGTTTTGATCAAAAACTCTGCGTGTTATGAGCAAAAACCCTTCAAATAAAATTGCCGTTTTTTAAAAAATGTTTCATATCTTCGGAAGTATCAGTGGTACGTTCATAAAAATTCGTACTGTAATTATACATAGTATGCTAATTAATTACTGAAATTTATAGCTTATTCCGAACTATTTTCGAAGAGTTATGGTAAAAAAGCGGTTTTTCTTCCGACCCCTCTTCTTGTCGTCCCCCAAATGCATGAGTGATTTAATTTCAATGTGGAAATGTCCGGTGAAGTCTATATTTGTATGACAAAGTTAAAGAACAATTGATCGCTTATTTTGCGATGAACGGTAGATTTTTCTTATGAATCTCAAGTGTTTCCATTATTTTGATAACTACCTGTATGTCCCCACTTTATCCATGTACCATCGTAGGAGACTAATGTCAAAAACATTACTCAAATTAGGGTCAGCATCTAAATATGACTTGCGAACTTCATTTCGAGAGACTTCAAGCATTTTTTCTTTGAAAGGTTCATTCTGGTAGCACAATGTGTCCAGACTAGAGACGTAAAATTTCGGAAATTTTGAAGCGATGGAAAAAAACCGTTTTTTCCGGACGGTCTGGTTTTTTCCGGAAAAATTGGAAAAAAATGAAAAAATGACTTTTTTTACAATTGAATCGTTTATTTCGAAAAGGTAACATCTCTATTTTGATCTCCTCTGTCTCTTTAGAAAATTAAACAGCGCACGGTTATATTTTTGAATGTCATAATCAATGGTTATTTGGTAAATTATTGCAGTAATTGTGTACTTAACTAAAGGCATTTTTTCATTGATTATGACATTCAAAAATATAACCGTGCGCTGTTTAATTTTCTAAAGAGACAGAGGAGATCAAAATAGAGATGTTACCTTTTCGAAATAAACGATTCAATTAAAAAAAGCGTTTTTTAATAGTGTTGTTTTTCTTGGGTTAAGAAAAACAAACTTGGGTTCTAAGGTTAATCATTAAAAATAGGGTGAGTTCTGGTAAGTGCGTCCACTGGGAATTATATGAACACTGTCTTGAAATGGCTTCTGCAACACATCGACTATGTTAGATAACTGTCTAATGATGATTTCAATAGGTAGAATTCAGGCCTGGATTCAATAGACGAAACACAATCAGGGATAACTTAAATGTCTTCAAAAAAACTCTTAAGTAAAGATTGAGAAGGTTTTGTTTCAGTTTCTCTTGTAGTCATACCAAGCAATTGAAGTCAAGAAATGCAAGTTGTTTCTTTTAAGTAATAGCTACTAATAACATACATGGGGTATTTTGATCAAATACTCTAACTAAAATTTGTTTATATGACGGTACGCACTTTCCCTTTCTTTAAAGTAAGGTGGGGGTAAGTGCGTACCACTATCATGAGGCATATGCGTACTATTATGCGAAGCAAGTGCATACCATTATGATGAGGCAAGTGTGTACCATTACGTGGAAAATCCGACTCTCGTAATTCACCTTTAATTTTGCTTATAACTCTTTTATAAACCGATTACAAATCCGACGTCATTTCCATCAAGTATTTATATTAACATTGAATGCGGCATAAGATTTCAATTTTATTCATTACTTCTGAAATATATTAGCTTTTTGATATCAGTCAGTAAATTTTTCGTTGAAAATAGCGATCATGAGCTATACTTAATTTAAACCAGAATGACAAATGAAGCAATGAAATTAAGTGAAACACTAAATAAGGAACCAACTGATTCAAAAAACGAAGGTGGAGTAATGAATAAATTATATTTAAGAAAATTAAAGAACACCTTGTGAAAAACTATTTGAATGTACAAGAAAAAAAAAGTACAAGTATCACATCATGATCAATTATTCTCTTTTTTTTTTTTTTTTTTGCTCTTTATTTTGTGTTTTTTCTTACTGCTGCTGATTGTAATAAGAAAAATATTTTAAAACCGTATTTATTAAAAAAAAAAGAAAAAACGAATTGTTCACTCAGGTCACCTAACGATCTACTATTCAAATAGAACTAAGAAAATCACAGGGGTACGCACTTACAATAAAGCAATTGGACGCACATGTCTCATCTTACATTTAAGAAGGGGTAAGTGCGAACCCTGGCTTAAACACAGACTGATTAATGTATTTAACCAAAATGAACTATGTAGACTATGAGTGATTATGACTAAATAAAAACAACTCACATTTGCTCACTTGGTCTTATTAAAAGGACAGAGGAAGAATCACAGACACAACTCTCTCAATCTTCAAATCACAGTTGTTTGCAAGACACGTGGAATATCACTGATTGCGTTTCATCCATGCAAGCAAGTGCTGATCTCTAGTATTAGGAATTATCCCAAGGCAACTACCTAACATATTTAATATGTGCCAGAAGTTTTTTACTGCTCATATTCACATAATTTAAGGTGGACGCACTTACCCCGCTAGGTAGGGAAAGTGCGTGCCATAGAATAGGTGTCATAAACCAGGTCACAAAACCTATGCTTATGGTTTATTTGACATACACTCAGGCACATTGAAAATAGCGACCCAAGAAGAAATCGTCGGATTGAAATGAAATTTAATACACATAACGATACAGATGAGAGACTCACTTGATCTTAAAATCAAGACAATTAAACTAATACAGGGTGAGCAACGACAAATACAGGGAATCTGTACAATGTCGAAACTTGACAAATAAGTACAGCGTAATGTGATATGCAAATGATCCAAGTTTTGTGCCATGCTCATACACGCCGAAATGGCGCTTAAATCAGGAAGGGGGTTCTTAACCGGCCAACGTTACGTTGATGATATTCTTCGACCCCATGTAGGACCTTTCCTAAATGGTCTCCCAGGGGCAATTTTCCAGCAAGATAATGCTCGTCCGCATACAGCAAGAGTTGCTCAAGACTTCCTACGTAATTTTCAGACTCTTCCATGGCCGGCCCGCTCCCCCGACTTATCCCCTATAGAGCATGTGTGGGATCAGCTAAAACGTCAGATGTCATTGTGTCACTCTGTGCGTGATTTGGAGTTGGCTGTTACAAATTTGTGGGCCCATCTGCCTCAGGACAACATCAGGCGTCTAATCAACTCAATGCCAGACCGCGTGGCGGCATGTATTGCAGCTAGAGGTGGTCCAACGCGCTATTGGAGTTGCTCTGTATTTGTATCCTTGCATACCCTGTATTCGTTCAATTGTCTTGATTATGAGATCAAGTGAATCTCTCATCTGTATCATTATGTGTATTAAATTTCATTTCAATCCGATGCTTTCTTCTTGGGTCGCTATTTTCAATGTGCCTGAGTGTATTATATGCTTGAACATCTTAGTAAAGGATCTGGAAAGAAAACTAAAAAAAAATTGTGAGTGTACAAGATTTTTCAACAGAGCAGCATCCCTGAGAACATGAACTTTGCAAAAAAGGGTACGCACTTACCAGAACTCACCCTATATGCAATCAACACAGTATTTTTCCTGATGACAGAAATACGCATAATTAGGTGGGTTTTAATAGGAAAAAAATAGCCTTTCTGTTTTATGACTCAAAGCTTTCTTAGTCAAACCCCACAAATGAATCATATTGTCATTTCACTGTTAATATTGGATAAAGTGTGTCTAACCCTTACAATTAAATTTTCTATTTTAGACTGCCTTTAAAACTTAAAATAATAAGTAGATACTTTCAAACATCAATAATAGTGTTTGAAAGAAAAATCAGAATGATTTTTCTCCCTTGCAATATAACCTCACTATCTAAAAATGAAAACTATTGAGTTGTGGTTTTTCCCCACCCAATCTAAATCCAAAAAAAAATTAAATGACTTTTTTTTTAACCTTTCTAATAGAAAACTATAAACTGCGTAATGGTTTCTAAACCTGAACAAATTTAAACTGGAGTTTCAACTTACTGCACTGCCTTGCTAAGCACTATAGTCGTACTCCAACTTTTCAACAAAACCAAAGTTATTAACCAGAGGTTGCTCTCTGTTACGTATGTGTTATTAATAAAATGTTTTGTAGTCATTTGTGATTTGAAACTTTTTTTTTAATCTACTGAATAAAAAGTCATCACAACGAAATACATGGAGGCGCAGCTCTTTAAAATGCAATATCTCAGTTTGAGCTCAATGGTAGATTCTACTATGTGCTTAGCAAGCACGGCAATATACATTTAGTTCGCATAGTCAGCGGAAACCTAGTTTTGTGGCTGGAGTTATGCTTATTCATTTCATGAAGAAGTAAAATTAGTTCTTTACTAAAAGGACGTTGGTTTTGTTAAAGAAGTTTCTGTGTAGAGTTGTGTTGAGAGAGTTTTAATCAGGGCTGCGGAGTCGGAGGAAAAATGGTCGACTCCGACTCCGACTTTTTTTTATAGATTTTTTTTACCCAAATGTGAAATGGGGAAAACACTTAACAGAGGTTGAAATATTAAGTCCATTAATAAAAGTTTCATTTTTATTCATGGGCGTCGACAGGACTCACGTTCGAGGGGGAAGGGCAAGCAGCGGTATCCATATTGGAGGACACGAGAGGTTACTGTGACCTCCCAAAAAGTCCATTTTTACCAAGCAAAAGACAAATGTCGCTCTTGTCATTTGACTTCGTACAAAACTAATCCTTTTCTTGTTAAATCACCAGACTTTATTTTAACACATTGCATTTTTAATGCAAGAATTTTTTATTCAAATGTTTTTGAAGTTGCATTTTACGTTTTCATTATGGGTCATTCCATGTCAAGTGTCCCAAATTTCGAGAAAATCCCCACTCGACCCCCTCCGATTTTGATGAAAATTTTTTTGGATGTACATATAAGACTTGCATGAAACCATACCAAATTATAGCTCCATAGGCCTTATGGTTTAGCCAATAAAAATTATTGGAAAAAGACCTCTTTTTCGTGTCTTGAAAAAAATGACCAAATCGTCAAGTTTGTGCTTTTATTGCTCGCGACCTAAGACGATTATCAGGCTCAAATTTGGTGATTCTGATCACTGTTTAGGGTAGAATAGCCTACTTGTGTAACAAAAGCTCCATACACTGTAGGGCAATTCCATGCAAGTGTGGAAAAGCATTGGAAAAATAAAACTACAGCAATGCGTCTGTTTTGCATATTTTTTTATTTAAAAATGTTTGAAGTTTATTATTTATACTAATATTTTGTCAAGAATGTAGTATTTTTAGTTTGGCAGCACTTTGAAGTTGGAAATTGAATATTTAACTTTTGGTAAGGCAAATGATCAATCTTTCAACGTTGGTAAGTTTCAATTTTTTGCTTTAGATAACTGTTTTAAAGGAAGAATATTAATTATTACACTTTAATTCAGTATTGTGAATTGCTTAAACGAATGTTTTCACTTAAATTATGTGATTTATATAAACTTCAAAAATGCACTGTTCTATGTAACGTAAGTTACCAAAAACATATTAAAGTTCATGATGTGCATAAAGAAAGGGCAATGCAATGTTAACAATGCTATATTTTCTATCTTATAAGTGTGTATTAAGCAAATAGTTAAAGTTTTTTTTTTAATATTGTTTATTAAAAAAGCTACAATATTGTGCTACAATCAAAATGTGTAACGTAAGTTACCGAAATATGCAGCTAATGTAAGTTACCTAAGTAGGACTTAAATACTTGCGTTTATAAAGAAAGTAAATTATGAAATAAACCTATGTGGTTAGTAGAAGTAATTTATTCAAGAATTCCTTTAAATGTACTGTATTTACTTAATTTAAATTAATCATATTTCTTAAAATATCTCTATTTGTTAATAAGATTACAATACACCTCTATTATAAATTACATGTTTCTTTTTGGCTTTAAGGATATTAATTATCTCTAAACTATATCACTGCATTCAGAATTTTTAAGAGGTAATTTACTAAAAATTATTCAGAAATGGACTTCTGTTATGCTTTAAAGTTTTGAAATATGTTTTGGAAAAAACAAATATAAAAATATTTTATCTCTTACAGGTGAACTATATTTTATTCTGCATTAAAATGCCACTGAACTCTGCAGAAAGATGCGCTGTAAAAGGGGTATGTGAAAAGTCATGTGGATATTACAGGTTCGAAAATAAAAGTCACTCTTGATGGTACTAAAATATGTCAGAAAAAGCAAAATTTATCAAAACTATTTTCTGAAGATCCGCACATTGACAATCAACATTTGAGAACTAGAAATGGACAAACTGTGGGGTTTCGTTTAGTTAAGTATTTCAAGGAACAAGAAGAAAAAACAGAGATAAAAGCCGGTGAATGGTGTGTGATGAAGTACGAAAATACATTGTATCCCTGAGTTGTGACAATTATTGAAGAAAACGAGTTTAAAGTAAAAGTATTGGCTGCTGTTGGAACCTCTTATATATGGCCAGAAACGACAGATGAAATTTATTATGAGAAAACGTGATTCGAAAAATTGAACCTACCTGAATTTGTTAATAACAGTGACCAGTTTGCATTTATAAGTTTTATGTTATGTAATATTTTCGATTGTTCATTGAATTTGGCATTCAATTTCTATAAATTCAATTTATAATTGTTAATTTTCAATATTTTGATCTAAACTAAGCTGTAATTTACATTCATTAATTTTTGTAATAAAGATTTGGTTGTAAGTAAATTTTGTAACGTAAGTTACTGTAACGTAAGTTACCCAGTCAAAAATTCCCATAATTCCCAATTTTTGAAATAAATTTTTAAATTAATGAAAATCAATTACTGAGCATTATAAGGAACTAATAAATTATACTTCAAACAAGAAAACAGCTGTAATAGAGCAGAAATTTGCCTTAGAATCAATTTTCATATTATGTCATTCCCTTTTTGTATAACGTAAGTTACTGCCTTAATTTTGACTGCTAAATTTTGAAAAATTTTAATGCATCGAATATTTTTGCATTTTAATTTTGCTTTTGACTGTCATTTTCATAGAAAACTTTTATTCAAGGTTTGTATGACAATATTTGTGTGTACTGAGGTGCTAAATACCTAAGCGTTGGTCAAAATGTAACGAAAGTTACCGTGGAATTGCCCTGTAGACTTTTTGCAATTTGCTGCCAAAGTTTGTAAAAAATCGTATTTTGGCCATACATTATCAGCTTGTATCTGCTGAGAGAATGACTTTCTGAAGCTAATTCTTTCCTCGTTTGTTGCCTGATAGTTCATCCGAAAGGTGTGCAAGTGGCATCTCGATAGCTCAAATAATTGCTGAATTATGCGAGTTGAAATTCCAGTTAAATTTCTTTTTTCTCAATTTTGCCTCAATTTCAAAGGGCAATATCTCAAAAGGGTCATCTTGCCACAGGATACTTAAATGCTACTTTTTGCTACTTTTTTGGACACAAGGCGACTTTAGCTACTTTTTTATGTAAAAACAGGCCAAAAAGCTACTTTTTTTCACTGAATCTGCTTTTTTGGAGACTTTTTCCCCCCTGATGTAAGTTTTCTTTTGAAACACCTGGAGATTTTCTTTCACCCATGGTTTTAAATAATTTCATTTCAAGAATAAAACCTTTCCTAAATAAACGTCATGGGCTGCACCGATCCACTGCATCCAATCAACAAGTTGGGTGTGGCTTAAGTGATGCGAAAACAAAAGTCAATCTTGTATGGAATTAATTTGTATTCTTCGTACATTACTGATATCTACGCTTTTCCAGAAGCTGAAACCTTATACAGTACGATGCAAAAGAGTAGACAAAATGCAAATATATGAATAAAAAGAAAACTATTCAGCAAAATGCTTTCAAATTTCTGCTGCAGGTTGACAATATTGTCCCAAATACGTGTGTGGAGTTTTTAAAAAAATAACCGAAACAAAATCGGAAATTACAAAAAACCTTTTTTTTTTTTTGCTTTTTCTGCTGTTGCAAAAGTTTAGACAAAAGTCAAATTTCATGCAACTTGAAAGGTAATTGTTGGAGGAAAGGTGGGACTTTTTGCTTCGACTTTAAGGTGCAGAGATTTCTGAATGAATAATCAAACTTCTATATCTCTGTAGTTCTCGTGTAAAGAAGAAGAGAAAGTTCGGAAGCCGAAATTTGGAAATGAATCCACTTTGCTGATTTTTCGTCTTTTAAATTGGCCCTAGTATGATAGTACATTGTTTTTTACTTCGTGGAGAGCAAATTCAGACATGTGTATTTATCAAAAAGGCCAAAAAAAATTATATTTCTTAACCCTCGTGGGTCCCTCCCATTTCAGTTACACTCAAGACCCTTGGGGTCATAAACGACCCCAATGCTTCCTTTAATTAATTCATTATAATTATTGAATGTTACATGCATTATTTAAGTTCACACACTTTTTAATGCTAAAAAAACAAAAAATAAAAAGATACAATTAAAGTAAAATTTAGTTTATGAATTAAAATTATAATTTTAGAGCAAAACTTACAATAACTGTAGATTTATTTACATCTGTTACAGACCTGAAAAAACATGATTTTTGCAAGTGAATTTCAAACACTTATGACATTTTTCAATGCATTTTCTGTCCAGTTCTCTTGGACAAAAGTTGCAACGTCCTCTTTTTTTGGCCTTCTGGGGAAGTGACCCCAAGGGTCTTATGTGCAAAAAATGCAATTCGGGAAAAATAAAACACAATAATAGCATTATTTTGAATAGAAAACTAGAAGAATAAAAGCCACAAAATGCCATTAAAAACAAATGGTTGATTAACAAAATATATTAAACAGAAATTGCATTGGGGTCACATATGACCCCAAGGAACCCACGAGGGTTAAGGATGAAGGAATTGTAAAAACTGCTCAAACTGGCGATTCACCCCTTAATCCTACAAGACTTCTACTTGGGTCAAAAACAGCATGTGACAGCTAAGTGGATAAACAACTGAATCAAAATGCCCCCCCCCCCCAAAAAAAAAAAAAAAAAGAAAAAAGAATTGTGCTTGAGCCTCTTCGAAAACAGTGTCCCAACTAAGGCAGGAATTCAAGTGAAACAGGTGATCGCTAATTACAATCGCTGCTGGAAATGAATTACATTAGAACGTTTCTTGATAAAAACATCGTGACGTCATCGTGACGTTTGCCTATGAAAAACGAGCTAGATAAAACGTCACAGTCTACTTGGCGAATAAGAGGAGATCACCGACTGCTTGTGAGCTCTTATTGGCTCCACCCGTAGTGACGTTAGTTTCAAGTTAAGTTGATGATAATGTAATTCACTTCCAATAGCGATTGCAATTCGAAGCGATTGCAATGGTGTTTCACTTGAATCCCTGCCTTAGCCAGATTTTAATGGTAAAAGTAGCACAGCTTATGCTCATCAAATATTTTCTCTAGTCAAGCTAATAGAATTATAATCCATCTAAGCCACCCAAATTTTAATAATTTTCATCAGAGAAAGAAACATTCATTTTTAGTCACATTTAGCCTCATGGCAATAGTGAAGTTCAATATCCAGGATAGCTCTATCGGAAGATAAATCTTTGATGTCAGAACCTGTATTGAATGACAGGCTTATTATAAGATGCTCTGAAGCGCCATTCTACAGTTGCACAATTCCAAATTGATAAGGAACTTTTAAATTTAGCTTATGGTGCATGCAAATCATACCAGTTCTACCTCGAAGACCAGAAGAAAGTGAAAGAGAAGAAAGAGCAATTGTGAGATTAGAAAACGAAAATGAAGAAAAGTTGAAACAAAGAAAATAGAAAAAAAAGCTGTCAAGTTTGAAGGGATCTGTTAAAAATTTAGAAGAAAAAGTCAAATTAGTAAATAGAGAGAGAAAGGAAACTCAAAAATCAGCTGATGTACTTTTTAAACAGGCAAACCAGAGGCTAAAATCAGCTATTGAAGCAAAAGACATTGAAAGTATTAGAATAGCTCAGCAGTATAAAGTTGAGGAATAGGGAAAGAGAGCATGAAGATGAAGAAAATAAATTAAATTTCTTAGTGAACAAAAGGAAAACTACTTTGATAGAATCATTTTTCTGTAAAAAACCAAAAACATAGATTTTCGGAGCAATTTTTCTCTATTTATATGAGTATATTATTATTTTTTCTTTTGAATGACAGCAGTCTTGTAAAGTAAGCAACCTCGATTGTACTCTTTTGTTGTTTTTTTTTTTCCTCATTTGTACCTTTAATCTGAGGCATTAGTTTAAAATACGTCTATTTTCTGAACTTGTTTTAAAGCATTACTCATGATTCAGTTTAGCTTGTCACATGTTTCTATTCAGCTTCTTTGCACCTTTTTTTTTTCGTGGCTACTTTTTTTGCAACTTTTTTTTATTTTGAAGGCAACTTTTTTGCAACTTTTTTAGTATTTTTAGGCGACTTTTGCTACTTTTTTGTAACATTTTTCCTGTGGCAACCCTGATCTTGGATTTCAATTTTCTTTACATCATTGGAAAGAACACACTTTTCTTAACTAAAAAACGTTATTTTTATTTTTGAGACAAATCAGTTTCAAGGGATATTGCAGATCAAAAATGTGTACGTCATTCAACGTGAAATCAAAGAAAAAAAGACATTGACCTCAAAAGTTGATGTCAATTTGTTCTATTAAAACTTACAGGGGCTATTGTACTTATGTTCTGATAAAAAGAAAACATTTTTTAGATGTTTTTGAACTTTAGTTTTTGTGTGCGCATCCGTAAAAACTCAAGAAATGGCAAAAAAATAAAGTTTCGTTTTTAATAATGTTACAAATCTTGTAAATAGTTGTTGTTTTTCCTGCCTTGCATCATTTTCATTAGTTTTGGTTTTACCCGGCGACATGTTGCAAAAGTATCTGAAGGTATCACTTTTATCACTTGTATACCGGCCCTGTAACACTTTGTAGTTTTTACACTTGCCCTAATTTGATAAGCATGAAGACATTTTTCGCTCGGAGTGTTTTCTTTTTTTTTTCTTTTTATTGCTAGAACTTTCTCAATGGATTATTTCAAGTTATGAATGAACAGAATGCTCCGGCTTTTTCTAGAATTTTGTCGTAATTTCTTTCCGTGTATAAATAGCCTTGAACATAGTTTTTAGTCAGTCAGTTTTTCTCAGATGGGATTTTCTGAGAGGCTCGTTTTTATTCGCTTGGGCGATGTTTTGCTTTTGTAATTTCTTAATTACTGTTACGTTAGATACGTGGTGCTGAGTTACTGTTGAGAGTACAGTGTACTGTTTGCTACCTAATTGCTGGATGTTTGGCAATTGTTTCCTGCTCATATTGTAAATAGTGCACATACTTGTAAATAAATTTATAGTTATTTCCTCAAGATTGGAATGATCATTTAAGAAAGTTGAAGGTGCTACGGACTCGTTACAATTTTGGCGCCCAACGTGGGGCATCTTCAAGGACTTTCTTGGAATTTTATGTGAACTTGGACTTTTCTTCCTGAGGACTTTTTGACTTCAGAATTTTATGGTGATTACTCGAGCAATGGAGGAACAACTAAACAAACTCCTTGATGCTATCAACGCTGTTAAAAGTGACATGACTGCGAGCATGGCTGCGAATCAAGAGCAAATAAAGAATGATATGGCGACTCTGGCTACTAATCAGGAACAATTAAAGAATGAGCTGGCTACTAATCAAGAGCAATTAAAGAATGAGTTGGCTACTAATCAAGAACAATTAAAATTTGATCTTGCAACTAATCAAGAACAATTAAAAAATGATCTAGCTGAAGAAATTAAAAGCGATTTAACGTCAATGAAATGTTTGGTGGAAAGTAAATTTGCCAATATGGAAAATAAAGTGGAGGCTCTAGAAGAAAAAGTTGACAGCGTAGAGAATCGAATCACCACAGTAGAGAACCATGTGGAAAAGAAAATTAAAGAGCTTGAATCGAAGTTATCAGCATCCTCCAACAAATCAAGTGACTGTGTAGCTGCAGCTGGAACTTCTCGTCCATCCATCAAACTGGCCACGTTTGACGGGAAGACCTCGTGGAATATTTACAAGAAGCAGTTCCTCATCGTTGCAGAAGCAAACTCCTGGGACTCTTCCACGAAAGCCTGTCAACTTGCAGCCTCGCTGAGAGGGGATGCAGCTGATATACTACAGACCTTCCCAGAGGACAAGCACCATGACTTCGAAGCCTTATCATCGGCCTTGGAGCTTCGCTTTGGCGAATCCTGCCAAAAAGAATTCAGCCAACTTCAGCTCAAATCCCGACTCCAGAGGGCTGGAGAGACTTTGCAAGTTTTCGCAGCAGACGTTGAGAGGCTTTCCCATCTCGCCTTCTCGGACTGTCCTTCGGGTGTTCGCGATAACCTGGCCCTGAACTACTTCATAGATGGAGTGCGAAGTCCGGAAATTCAGACGGCTCTCCGGATGGCGGACATCAAAGATCTTAAATCCGGTCTGGTCTACGCAATGAAGTTCGAGGCTGCACAACAAACGTCCCGCAAGGATCGCCATTCAATCAGGGGCGTGGAAGCGAGTGCTCCGGATTCGCACTCAACTTGTCTCTCGGAAATTAAGCGACAAATCAAGGAGATCTCGGGGACCCTGAAGAAGATTACTGCTCGCAAAGACCAGAGTAGACAACCACTGAAGTGCTGGAAATGTGGCGGTGAGGGCCACGTGCGAAAGAACTGCGAAGCCCGCCCAGAAAGAGAGACGTCTCCCAAAGTTTTCCAGATTTCCTCAAGAAGTGGCGGCTGCAACGGACTCTTCATTTACGCTTATGTGAATGGATTTCCCTGCGAAATGATTGTGGACACAGGAGCCAACGTTACCATCATTAGGACTGATGTGGCTCGTCAATTTGGACTCAAGATCTTGTGGACGCCGCCATGCGTTACTCTCCAAACTGTGACAGGTGACAAAATCGAGATTGAAGGAAAAGCGAACTTAGAAATAATGTTCGGGAGCGCCACTTACCATCACACGGCATTCGTCGCTGACATTACAGATCCCTTCATTCTCGGACTGGACTTTTTGAGAAAATTTGATTTTTCTATTGACTTTAGAAATAATGAGCTGCACTCGACGAGGGAAGACATAGTAATTTTCAATACCGAAAATAACTTAAAATCCGCTCATCAAATAATAGCCCAAACTGATTCATTGATTCCCTTTAGATCAGAAGTACTAATACCCGGCTCCATCAAGGAAAACAACAGCTTTAAATTCGGCCTAATTGAAGATCCTAACCAGAATAATAGCCCAAAAGGAGTACTAGTGGCATCTACGCTTGTGGACCTTTCAAGGAATGCAGTTCCTGTGAGAGTCGCCAATGTAAGTGAAAGACCGAGGAATATTAAGAAAGGAGAAGTGTTGGCAACTTGTACTCCCGTAAACTGCATCATCAGAAGAATTGATTCCTCCTCAGCTATGTCTTCTGAGTCCTTGACTTCGAAATTAATTGGGAGTGCACCATTATCGAAGGATCAAAGATACGCTGCGGAAAAATTGGTGGACGACTTCAAGCAGGTGTTTTCATCTACACCCGAAGATGTTGGTCGCACGAGTTTAGCGCAGCATAGGATCGACACTGGAGATCATCCCCCTATCAAGCAGCATCCAAGACGACTACCGTTCGCCAAGAAGGAAGAGGTTGAGATCCTCGTAAAAGAGATGCAGGAGAATGACGTCATCGAACCCTCATCCAGTCCTTGGGCATCCCCTATCGTCTTGGTCCGAAAGAAAGACGGCTCCACTAGATTTTGTGTTCACTACCGACGCCTGAATGACATCACCAAGAAGGACAGTTACCCTCTTCCACGGATCGATGACACTCTGGACACCCTTTCCGGACACAAGTGGTTTTCGACCCTGGATTTAAAGAGCAGCTACTGGCAGGTGGAGACACACCCCGACGACCGAGAGAAGACGGCGTTTACAACCGGACAAGGCATGTGGCAGTTTAAAGTGATGCCCTTCGGCCTCTGCAATGCACCAGCCACGTTCGAGCGTCTTATGGAATCAGTGCTACGAGGACTCTCTTATGAATCCTGTCTTGTCTAATTGGACGACATCATCATCATAGGACGCAGTTTTGAGGAACATTTGGTTAATCTTAGGAAGGTGCTGCAAAAGCTAAAGGAAGCCAACCTGAAGTTAAGCCCGTCCAAATGTAATTTGTTCCGCCGTGAGGTGAACTACCTTGGTCACATTATCTCTTCTGAGGGTGTACGAACAGATCCAGATAAGGTATCTGCAGTCAAGAATTGGAGCCGCCCCGAAAATGTCCATCAGCTGCGAAGTTTCCTGGGGCTCTGCACTTACTACAGGAAGTTTGTGAAGGGTTTTTCCAACATTGCGCGACCTTTGCATAAGCTGACGGAGAGCAAACAAAAATTTGAATGGTCCAAAGAATGCGAGGATGCATTTCTACAGCTGAAGGAGGCTTTAACATCAACGCCTATTCTCGCTTATCCTCAGCCTGAAAAATCCTTCATACTTGACACTGATGCGAGCCACGAGAGCGTTGGAGCTGTTTTATCTCAAGAAATAGACGGTAACGAACATGTCATCGCCTACTGGAGCAAATGCTTCTCCAAGTCGGAGCGAAATTATTGTGTCACGAGAAAGGAATTGCTCGCCATAGTTAAAGCTGTAGAACATTTCCATCATTACCTCTACGGCCGTAAATTCCTGCTCCGGACAGATCATGCCTCTTTAACTTGGCTTTTGAATTTCAAGAATCCAGAGGGCCAGGTAGCCAGGTGGATACAGCGGCTCCAGGAATATGACATCGAGATTAAGCACCGAAAAGGCTTGTCACACGGGAATGCTGACGCATTATCAAGAAGACCTTGTTCCGAGAACTGCCATTATTGCTCCCGAATAGAGAAACAGTACGGGACGACAATCCCTACTGCCTGTCAAGTTACTGCTACTTCATCATCTTCAGATCCTGATCCATGGAGTGACGACCAAGTAAGAAAAGATCAGCTTGAAGACCCAGACCTAAAGCATATCATAAAGTTAATGGAAAAGGACAGTCGGCGACCTAGTTGGCAAGACGTTTCTATCTACAGTCCTGCAACGAAAAGATACTGGGCTCTATGGAAATCTCTCCAGTTGCGAAATGGCGTCCTGTATCGGAAATGGGAATCTGACGATGGTAAAGCATTCAAATGGCAGTTACTCCTTCCCAGATCAAGAATTCCAGACGTTCTAAAGGAATTGCACAGTAGTCCGACTGGAGGACACTTTGGTATCCTGAAAACCCTCCACAAGGTTCGAGAGCGCTTCTTCCGGAGCAAGGCGAAGGATGACGTGGAGAAGTGGTGTCATTCTTGTGACGCCTGTGCTGCCCGTAAAGGACCGAAGAGAAGAAGCCGCGGGAAGCTACATCTTTACAACGTAGGAGCTCCTTTCGAACGAATCGGGATCGACATTCTTGGTCCTCTACCGAAAACTACTGATGGGAACAAATACATCCTCGTTTCCATTGACTATTTCACTAAATGGCCCGAAGCATATCCCATTCCGGATCAAGAAGCTACCACTGTAGCAGAGACTCTAGTCCAGCATTGGATCTCGAGATATGGGACACCTTTGCAGATCCACTCCGATCAGGGGAGAAACTTTATCTCTGCTGTGTTTAAGGGCCTATGTAAAATCCTCAAAATTGAGAAAACTCGAACGACACCACTACACCCACAATCGGACGGCATGGTGGAGAGATTCAACAGGACAATCCTTAATAATCTCTCGCTAATGGTCTCCAAAAATCAACAGGATTGGGACAAGAAACTTCCTCTGTTCCTGCTGGCCTACCGCAGTGCTGTCCACGAGACCACCGGATATTCCCCATCACAGATGCTCTTCGGCCGAGAGCTTCGGCTACCTTGTGATCTCGTCTTCGGTCTCCCTCCAGATGCGCCTTCATCGCCTGAGGAGTACGTCCAGGATCTCCAGGCCCGGTTGGAAGACGTTCATCACTTCGCACGGGAGCGAATCAACATCGCGACGGAGAAAATGAAGACCCGATACGACACAAGGTCCACTGGCCATGACTTTCAAGAAGGTGACAAGGTGTGGCTATGGAATCCCATCCGACGTAAAGGTCTGTCACCCAAATTGCAGTCGCATTGGGATGGACCCTACACAGTCCTTCACCGGCTGAACGACGTCGTAGTGAGGATCCAGAAGTCATCACATTCAAAACCTAAGGTTGTCCATTATGATCGGCTAGCCCCATACTATGGCCATAGTTCGTAAAATAAATCTAAAGCTACCATGGTAATTTGTTTGTAAATTTTGTAAATAACTTTTGCCTTTAATTGTTTGTAATATTACTTTATCAATGTTATTATTTCTTTCATGTTCTCACTGTTATTGTTTATCATGTTTGTGATTGGTCATCATGTAATGTGTGCACCTGTAAATTTTCCCTTGCTTCCTTTCTGGGGATTGTACTGCCCGGGACGTGCAGTCCTTGGGAAGGGGGCAATGTTACAAATCTTGTAAATAGTTGTTGTTTTTCCTGCCTTGCATCATTTTCATTAGTTTTGGTTTTACCCGGCGACATGTTGCAAAAGTATCTGAAGGTATCACTTTTATCACTTGTATACCGGCCCTGTAACACTTTGTAGTTTTTACACTTGCCCTAACTTTGATAAGCATGAAGACATTTTTCGCTCGGAGTGGTTTCTTTTTTTTTCTTTTTCTTTTTATTGCTAGAACTTTCTCAATGGATTATTTCAAGTTATGAATGAACAGAATGCTCCGGCTTTTTCTAGAATTTTGTCGTAATTTCTTTCCGTGTATAAATAGCCTTGAACACAGTTTTTAGTCAGTCAGTTTTTCTCAGATGGGATTTTCTGAGAGGCTCGTTTTTATTCGCTTGGGCGATGTTTTGCTTTTGTAATTTCTTAATTACTGTCACGTTAGATACGTGGTGCTGAGTTACTGTTGAGAGTACAGTGTACTGTTTGCTACCTAATTGCTGGATGTTTGGCAATTGTTTCCTGCTCATATTGTAAATAGTGTACATACTTGTAAATAAATTTATAGTTATTTCCTCAAGATTGGAATGATCATTTAAGAAAGTTGAAGGTGCTACGGACTCGTTACAATAAAAATAATTATCTTCTTATCGCTGCTATAAGAGCTTGAGTCTTTTCCTATGTGTTATTTTTAAGCTCTTGAAACAGAATTTCGGATGATATGTCACTTAGCAAGGTGTCATTAATATTTTAAATTCATAAAAAGCATTGTTTCCTTTTTCAAAAAAAAATATAAATAAAAATAATTAATAAATGAGATAAATAATAAATAAAACAGTTAATATGGTGTGTACGTGATAAAAAATATATATAATAGGACTGCATAGCCATTTTTCTAAAATGCGATAACGAAAGTTTTCGATAGAGTTGAATATTGCAATTATTTCCACCGTGTAAATAAATGATAACAATAGTAATTGAAAATATGATAAGTATTAATTGAAAATCCATTCATTATACTGCCGAGGATGTGTCTAGATATTCAGCCTATGATTGCAATTTGCCCATGAACAAAAATGATGAAAAATGGAAAAATGCTTTTTATGACCTTGAAACATTAATGACCTACAACCTTGCCAAGTGACATATCATCCGAAATTCTGTTTCAAGAGCTTAAATATAACACATTAGAAAAGACTCAAGCTCTCATAGCAGCGATTAGAAGATAATTATTTTTGTTAAAAACGAAACTTTATTTTTTGCCATTTCTTGAGTTTTTATGGATGCGCACTCAAACACTAAAGTTCAAAAATATCTAAAAAATGTTTTTTTCATCAGAACATACAGGGGTTGGACAAAAATATGGAAACACCTAGTGAAATGCATGTTTGAAAACAATGATTGATTTCAATGAAATATGTAAGTGGCACTAGCGTTTTCGTCTACTGAGGCTACTTATACAACTTCGTAAATATGTTGAACAGTTCAGTCGTTGTCGGAGCACTGTTATGTGAGCTTGACATTGCATTATGTCAAAGCTTACAGACTTCGAAAGTGGGTGAATGGGTGGAGCACGTATGGTAGATGCTTCCGCAAGCAAAGTAGCCAAAGTGTTTAGTGTTTCAAGAGGTACTGTATCGAAGATTTATTCCACATATTTGAAATGCAGAAAAACATCATAGGCTAAATCACAGCGCGGACGAAACTGTGTGCTTAGTGATCGTGACAGACAATCATTAAGGGCAATTGTGACAAAAAAAAAGAAGATCACAGCTGCAAAAGTTACTCCTGAAATGAATGTCATGTTATCAAACCCTGTGAGTACCGAAACAATTAGAAGAGAGCTTCATAAAGAGGGAATTGCTGGCTGTGCTGCTATTGAAAATTTATTCATCAAGGATGCTAATGCCCGAAACAGGAAAAAGTGGTGTTTAAGTTATAAAGCCGGGACTATAGCGTAGTGGAAGAAGGTAATATGGTCTGATGAGTCTTCTTTCACATTGTTTCCCACTTCTGGCAGAGTTTACGTCTAGAGAACGCCATCTCAAGTCTGAAATACGAACTCCTTATTGCCAAGAGTGAAATATGGCGCGGCTTCTGTGATGGTTTGGGCAGCCATATCGTAATTCTCTTCTGGCCCCATGATAACTCTGTCAGGGCACATGACTGCCAAGACTTATGTGAACATTTTGGCTGATCAAGTCCATCCCATGGCTCAAATTTTAGTCCTCAATGGTGATCGTGTCTTCCAAAGTGACAGCACTACTGTTCACGCAGCTTTTATTGTCCAGGACAGGTTTTCTGAGCACGACGATGATTTATCACATCTCCCCTGGCCACCACAGTCTCCAAACCTGAATATTATCTAACCTTTGTGGTCTACATTGGAGCGGAAAGTGCGTTCTCGTTATTCACCGAAAACATCGTTATCTGAACTTGCCACCATTTTACATAAAAAATGGTACAATATTCCCTTGGCAGACTTACAGGAACTGTATTTATCCATTCCGAGAAGACTGCAAGCTGTTTTGAATGCCAACGGGTTTCCTACACCATATTAGACAAGGAAACGTGTCTTTTTTAAGGTGTTTCCATATTTTTGTCCAACCCCTGTAAGTACAATAGCTCCTGCAAATATTAATAGAACAAATTGACATCAACTTTTGAGGTCCAATGTCTTTTTTTTCTTTGATTTCACGTTGAGTGACGTACACATTTTTGATCTGCAATATCCCCTTGAAACGAGTTTGCCTCAAAAATAAAAATAACGTTTTCTAGTTAAGAAAAGTGTGTTCTTTCAAATGATGTAAAGAACATTGAAATTCAAGATGACCCTTTTGAGATATTGCCCTTTGAAATTGAGACAAAATTGAGAAAAAAGAAATTTGACTAGAATTTGAACTCGCATAATTCAGCAATTATTTGAGCTATCAAGATGCCACTTGCACACCTTTCGGACAAACTATTAGGCTACACACGAGGAAAAAATTAGCTTCAGAAAGTCATTCTCTCAGCAGATACAAGCTGATAACGTATGGTCAAAATTTGCCAAAATACGATTTTTTACCAACTTTGGCAGCAAATTGCAAAAAATCTACAGTGTATGGAGCTTTTGTTAACACAAGTAGGCTATTCTACCCTAAACAGTGATCAGAATCACCAAATTTGAGCCTGGTAATCGTCTTAGGTCGCGAGCAATAAAAGCACAAACTTGACGATTTGGTCATTTTTTTCAAGACACGAAAAAGAAGCCTTTTTTTAAATAATTTTTATTGGCTAAACCATAAGGCTTATGGATCTATAATTTGGTATGGTTTCATGCAAGTCTTATATGTACATCCAAAAAAATTTTCACCAAAATCGGAGGGGGTCGAGGGTGGACGCCTCGTACACTTGACATGGCCCTTATACGCGGGTATTCCACTTTAAGTGCAACTAAAATCCGATGCTTGAAAACAGGTCTGTCATTTCAAAGTCATATACATTCAATGCATGTTTTATTGCAAAAAAAAAAACTATGCATTAAAATACCACAATCAAAAAGAAACCAATTTTGATAGAAAAAATATGTTTTTTTCTAACAGTGGCGTAGCTAGCAAGGATATCACCCGGGGCGGTAATTCGTGATGACCCCCTCCATCCCACACTACAAAAAAAAATCACAAATAAAATAATAAAATAAATAGATTTATAAATAAAAAATGAAATAAAGAAAAAAGAAAAAAAAAGTTTTCCCCGGTAAAAAACGAAATTCATACAACATCCATTTGCAACTTATTGATATATATGTTACAAGGAAAATGTAAGTTTATTTAAAGTGCAAAAGCAGTAGTTTATAATGAAATTTTATGCTTGCAAATTTACATTAAATGACAAATACATAAAAACTCCCTCAAAAAAACTGGCATGAGACGCATATTTGTACTTAAAAAAAAAACTTTAAGTCGGGGGTCCGGGGGGTTTCCCCCGTGAAAAAGTTTAAATATATTTACAAAATTCTGCAATCTGAGGATTTTTAGGGAGTAATTGGAACAAAAAAAAAAAATCCAGAAAAATGGCAAAGATATTTGAAGAGTTAAACATATTTTCAAGAAAAGATAAATTTTTTGGGTCAATAAATTGCTGACATAAATAGACAGAGGAAGAGCGAAGAAGGAGAAAAGATAATGCATGTATCTGATGGCGCAAATGTTCTCGTACTGGTACTACTGGTTTTGAAAGATTAAATGCATCTGTACTTGTTGAATAAAAAATTCAGAATGGAAGAATTTTTCATAAACACTTTAAACCATTTTGGTATCACACTTTACAGGAATGTTACCTGGCTATCCCCCCCTCAAAAAAAACATGGGGGTTTTCGCCCCTCTTTCTTTTTTTTTCTACCTTTATTTTTCTCCTTTTTTTGGTTCGCTCCGGGTGTCATCCCAGAGACGGGTGACACCCGGGGCGAAACCCCCCCCCCCCCTGAAGCGACGCTACTGCTTTCTAATGCTACTGACGAAAAGAAGATTGAAAGAAGCAAACTTCATCTATTACGCGTTGAAAAACGGCTATTTTTCCCCGTGGAAGATTTTTACAAAATCAATATTTAAGCTGTGCAACAAAACAAGGACTTTGACAAAAGAATTACGAAGCTTGAGCTTTTGCATTATTTTTTTTAGATTTTATGTCACCTTAAAATCTAGGAAGAAAAATTTCTACCTCGATTTCTCAACAGGTTGCGTGCGTGCTTCACAAAAGCTAATGACCTCAAATTTACAAAAAATGCTTGACCGTATTAGCAACTAAATGCACTTAAAGCTTTTAACGTTTCAGACTGAAGGTGTGATAAACTTTTTTGCAACATAAGCCTAAACATAAAATTCTCGAGTTGAACAAAAAACTTGAATTTTACCCAATAATACGAACAAGCAGACATATACACACATAAAATGAGAGGGAACACTGAGCATCGTTAAAAATGCTGAAAGAAAGAAAAAAGAAAAAAAAAGGTTGCAACATTGTCTGCAAATATTTCGAAAAAAAAATTTTTGGAGTCAGGAAATTTTGGGAGGTCACAATGACCTCCGATCAGAGTGACGAAGGGGGGGGGGAGGCGCAATTTTTAAAGTTCGCCACGGGCGCTGGGCCCTATAGCTACGCTACTGGTTGTCAATAGTCTCCAGTATTTTTTGTGAGATTGAGCTTATTAAATTTTGGGTAGCACGCATGTCAACTTACGAAAAAACGAGGTGAGCAATCTTTTTTCTGGATTCATAAATTTTTAACCAAACAAATTCAAAGGTTCATAGTTCGTAGTTCTATTGTCCAAAAACTTGGTTTTAATATTTTACAGCTGCAGAGCTTAAATATTGATTTTGTAAAAGATATTGTCGTCCAAAGTGTCTTTCAAAATCATTTCAATGAAAAATCGCCTGTTTTCAACTCACTGTATCTCAAGTTTGTCACCTTCCACCGTTTTTTCGTTGGCACCATTAGAAAAAACAGATTTTTTTCCTATCAAAATGATTTTTTTTTTTTTTTTTTTTTTTTTTTTTTTTATGGTGTTCTTTCGAATAAGGAAGAAAAAAATAGCTCGAAGTATTGTCAGTCATGAAGAATTGGCATAATTAGGCTAAGACTGCAAAAAATTTTATTATAATAGAAGTTCGAATTTTTTACAACTTAAAGTACATTTAGTTGTTAATAGATTCTAATAATTATGTGAGTTCAAGCTCATTAGCTTTTATGTACGAGGGTTGTCCGTAAAGTAAGTTTCCCTATTTTTTTTCGCAATGAATCGATTTTTTATTCGCATCAAGTAGTACATCATTAAAAAGCTTGGACTTTTATCTATTTTTCAGCGTAGTCCCCTTTTACTTCGATGTACTTTTTCATGCGCGTAACCATCTTTTTTATTCCTTCGTCGTAGAAGTTTCCCGCCGCACTGCGAAGGTAATTCAGGATCTCATCTTTCAACTCTTCTCCGGTTGCGAAATTCGTACCTCCGAGATGTTTTTTCAAACCAGGGGCCCTACTCTGAAACTTCCTGGAACTTCCAGTGACGTCTATTACTCCCTCACGACAAGCAAGAATAGCCGAAAAAGTAGTCACTTTTCAAATTTTGTGCTACTCTGAAAGCCCAAATGTGCCCAAGTGAGAATTTTCTCTTCTTCTACCGCGTATCGAGAAGCAAAAACGATTGACCAATCAAATGACAGTCTATCTCACTCGCTGCATGCATCAACATTCGCGCGTGCATTTTGCTTTAACTTTCTGGTTTAGCTTAGCCTCCGAAATAGATGGCAAAAAGATTTTAGACCCAAATATTAAAAGCATTCGGGCAGATTAAGATGTTGTGTTTCAGGAATTAAGAAATATTAGAATTTTAAATCGCAATTAGTAGATCTTTTCAACACATACGAGCATACAAGCGTAAGCGAAGTAAAGTGTCGAAATACATTATACGAATTCATTTTAATGTATCAAATGCTTCGACTAAACATGAAAAAAATTATAAATACTTTTAAAAAGTAATACTAATATTTCAAAATATTTCTTAAATTAAACCATTTAATTTCATGACTTTGTTTTCAGCGATATTTGACTTTATCGCAATAATAGTTTAAAAAATTCAGGCTTTAAGTAAAAGTCCCCTTTTTGCGTTACGCATTTTTGTTTTCGCAATTATAGTTGTATTTTCAGTGTTTAAATGCTAAGTAAAGAAAAATCACATGTCTGGGCAGGGTAAAATGAAGGCATAGGTATATGGGGCGCATGCCCAGGGCACCAACGTGTGGGGAAGGGGGCCTTAAATCCATCTAAAGTTTTTAAAATGAAGAAATTTCATATCGCACTATGACAAGATAAAAAAAAAATTTAAAATACTCTTTCGAAAACTTGAAATCCAAAATATGTCTAGGTATCACTTTTTCAAAACGTGTATTTAAAACATTTGTTTTTTGAGAGGGGTAAAAATTACTGCGCTTTTTGCAATGATTTTGATAGACTCAATTTTGCTTTTCGCGATATTTTGACCTTTCGCAATAAGATATACATATTCACTCTCTAAATATTAAGTACAAGTCCCTATTTTTGGGGCAATGCATAAGAGAAAAATGGAGATCCTAAATCACATGTCTGCTTATTTTTTTTCCAAAATGCATTTAAAATACTTTATGTTTGCGAACTGAAAGAAACAAATTCATGTTTTATGCTTTTGCTATCATTTTAAAGACTTGAAAAACGATGATTCAATTATTCTGTGAGGAAAAATTAAACTTAAATACGATACAATAAAAACGAAATGACCCCCCCCCCCTCCCCACTCCCCTGGTAGAAAATAGAATTTGAGTAAAGAGCTCATTTTATTAAAGGAAATGTTTTCCTCCCCCTTTTGTTAGATCGACACCCTGGTTAAGTAGATATATAAATTCAAGTTTTGGGCATACTTTAAAGTAGTTTCAATTTGCAAAATTTTGGCCAATTAATCAGTAAAATAAAATGATTATAGATAATCGGCAAAGTTGCAGAGTTCCAATTACTGCCGATAAATGGATGCTTCTCCCAACATCAAACTCAAAATAGAGAAAAAAAATCTTAACTCTCAATGTAAAAACATACTAAACCACATTTTCAGAACTTATAAACATTATGGCACACTCCGCGTTGACAAAAAATGGAATAAACAAACAGCTTCTCACTGCCGAGGAAAACAACTCACGTCTTCTAACCCTGTCGTAAACTTCTCGGCGCAATTCTAGGTACCTTAAATTAGAAGTGGCTTTGAGATTAGCGATTATTCGTGTCTCACGAGACGTGACGTCACGGGGCACAAAATACCCGTATTCTCGGTATCGACTATATTGACGATACAATGAGAGTAGGGACCCAGGGAAGAGATGATAATCGCTTGGGGCCAAATCCGGGCTATAGGGAGGGTGAAGGACTGTCTTCCACCTGAAATCCTTAATGAGCGAGGTGGTTTTGCCGGCTGTATGCGGACGAGCATTATCTTGATGAAAAAAGACTCCGCTAGACAGCTTGCCCCTTCTCTTGTTCTGTATGGCTCTTCTAAGGTTTTTCAGAGTTTCGCAGTAGCGGTCAGCATTTATTGTTGTACCAGTGGGCATAAATTCACACAGCAATAGACCTTTTCTGTCCCAAAACACCGTTGCCATGATTTTGCCGGCAGACAGCGTTTGTTTAAACTTCCGCATTGGTGGCGAATGTGGATGTTTCCACTGCTTTGACTGTTCCTTGGTTTCTGGTGTCGCATAGTGAACTCAAGTTTCGTCCTCAGTGACTATGGAGTTCAAAAATTCTTCACCGCCGGCTTCGTAGTCCGCGATAAATTTGGTAGCCACTTCAACACGTTGTTTTTTGTTGTCCTCTGTGAGCATTTTGGGCACCCACCTGGCACAAACCTTCGAATATCCTAAATATTCCGTTAAAATCTTGTCGATAGATGCTTTGCTGACATCTGGAATCATCGCACTAAGATCTCGAACCGGCATTCTGCGATCTGCCAGCATTGTCGCTTCTACCCTCGCAATTGTTCCATCTCTAAGCGATGGGCGTCCGGATCGCTGTTCGTAATGGACGTCTGTTCGCCCTTCTTTAAACTCTTGGATCCATTTCCGCACCATTTGCACACTTGTGCATCCTTCTCCATAGACTTCTGTAAGTTGGGTATGGATTTCTGTCGCCGAATTTCCTTTGGTACACAAAAAAACGAATCACTGATCTCACTTCGCATTTGGCGGGCGAAGGAATCGTAAGCTTCATTCTTAATGGCTGCCAAAACCAAACTTACGGTCACAGTGAGTTCAACTGGGTGGGAATGTGGAGGGGAGGAACCAAGCTATGCGCTAGGGTTGCCAGATTGCGCGTAACAGCGATTCACGTGCTTGTGGAAATTAGGGAAACTTACTTTACGGACAACCCTCGTAGCATACATGAAAAGTATTGGCAATTCCTGTTTGAAAAATAGCTTGATTTCAATAAACTGTAACTCAGGTTTGTCACCTTCCATCATCTTTTCGTTAGTACCACTATAACTAACAGGTTTTTTCCTATCTGAATATTTATATAAACAACCAATTGTACTTTAGATTCTCAAAAATATTAGGTTTCCAGTGTAATAAAAAATATTTCAGTCTTAGCCTAATTATGCCACTTCTTCATAACTGTCGGTATTTCAAGCTTATTTTTTCATCCTTATTCGAAAGAATACCATCAAAAAAATCCTCATTTCGATAGGAAAAAATCTGTTCTTTCTAATGGTGCCAACTAAAAAACGATGGGAGGTGACAAACCTGAGATACAGTGAGTTGAAAACAGACGATTTTTCACTTAAATGATTTTGATGGACACTTTGGACGACAATATATTTTACAAAATCAATATTTAAGCTCTGCAGCTGTAAAACATTAAAACCAAGTATTTGGACAATAGAACTACGAACTATGAACCTTTGAAATTGTTTGGTTAAAAATTTATGAATCCAGGAAAAAGATTGCCCAACGCGTTTTTTTTTTTTTTTTTTTTTGCAAGTTAACATGCGTGCTACACAAAATTTAATAAGCTCAATCTCACAAAAAAATACTAGAGAGTACTGACAACTAAAAGTACTTTAAATTCCAAAAATATTAGGCCCCCAGTGTGATAAAATTTCCTGCAGTCTTAGCCTAATTATGCCAATTCTTCATAACAGACAGTATTTCAAGCTAACTTTTTCATCCTTATTCAAAGAACACCATCGAAAAAAACTCATTTCGATAGGAAAAAATCTGTTCTTTCTAATGGTGCCAACGAAAAAACCAACGACAAACCTGAGATATAGTGAGTTGAAAACAGGCGATTTTTCAAAAGAAGCGTTTTCATCGACACTTAGGGTGCCAATATCTTTTACAAATACAATATTTAAGCTCTGCAGCTGTAAAACATTAAAAACAAGTATTTGGACAGTAAAACTACCAAGTATAAACCTTTGAAGTTTTTTGGAAAAAATTTATGACAACCTAAAATCCAGGAAAAAAAATGCCCACCGCGTTTTTTTCGCAAGTTTAGGCTCGTGCTACACAAAATCTAATAAGCGCAATCTCACAAAATATACTGGAGAGTATTGATAACCAAAAGTGCTTTAAGCTCCAAAAATATTAGGCTTCCACTGTGATAAAATTTTCTGCAACCTTGACCTAAACATTGCAACTCGTTTCACGAAGCTCATCCGCCATTTTGAACCACATTTTTTGAGGTAGCTCCTCCAGATTTGGATCTTGGAAGCTAAAAATTTACACAGGTTAGTTTCACAGGTATGTCTACACATCTGTAAAATCTAATCCAAATCGGAGATGGTCGGGTGGGGACCACTAGTCCACTTGACATGGAACACATCTTATTAACACATCTCATTAACACATCTTATAAGTGTCGTAAAATAGAAATTTCAAAAGTACTTTTTCGAAACGCGTACATGACTAAACTCATCTATCCAGATTTTTTTATTTTTCTTTATTGAAAAGATGAGTCATTTTTAAACATTTTTCATGTTAATACCCTTTTAACATCTATCGTAACAAAAATCAACACAATATAGGACATGAAATCAAATTTCATTGACTTTATAGATTTCACAAGAAAAACCTTCCCTGAAGCTAAGGTCTGGTTACAGCCCTGGCACGTATATATATGGGGGTCTAGTTTCTGCCCAATACGTAAAAATTCTCCGCATTCAAAACCAACCCGTGACGTCATTTTAACGTATGTAGCGAGACCCGCTAGTCCGTGCCCTTTTTTTCCGCACGCAAAATACGTACTCTAAAATGTAAACATACGGAAAATTTACGCCGTCTTCTTTCTGGCGGAAAACCCTTTTGTGTACTTTACTTAAAAACCAAGATGGATGCCGCGTTTGCTGCGTTGTATTAGCAACTAGAAGACGTTGAAAGATTGGAAACGATAGAAAGAAATGGTGTTTAAAGACCAATTCAATGCTTTCGAGCTTTCAGATCGCAGATTTGTTAAACTTTTCAGGTTAACAAAAAATTTAGCGATTGACCTCACGGAAGATATTAAAGATAGTTTTCCCGCCGGAGGACTACCAGCTCACTTGCGGGTAAGTACTTTCTTCATTATTTTGCAAACAAAACATTTTTAATGCTTTGCGTCCATTTATAGAGTAGTAACAAATCTTGTTCGCGCCTTACGAAAACTGCTGTTTATTTTTTTCGCACCGATTCCTTTTTTTCAACCATATTAAATCAACCAAAAAACTAAAGAAATCTCGACCTGGCCGTTTCGGATTTTCATGTAACTTTTGGGAATCCTACCCTTGAACAGTGTCGTATTTACGTATGGGCTTAATGGACCAGTGCGGCACGATTGGGGAGGGGGGGGCGGCACTTTTTTCATGCAAAATGAAGGCTTTTTTTTTTAGACAGCAGGGCGGACCGGCCGCGAGAATTACATCAATTAATTGAATTAAATACTGCTGTTTGTTAATAACGCTGTGTGGCCGAGCTTTGCACGGTTTACCTTGAAAATACATTTTATGTCGAGTGAATAAAAAGTGTTTTTTTTTTTTTTTACAACTCTGAAATACAACACCTCAAGGGGGGGGGGCAGTTTCAAAAGTCCAGGGCGGCCTCACGTCTATTTTTTTATATTAAAAAATCTATTATTCATAATTAATCAGTAATTAATTTCTGAAATTCGTTAAAAAACATTTTTTTCTTGCTGGCAGTGTTGTAAAATATTATAACTTAAGTTCTATGAGAGATAGAGAGTTGCATATTAGCTCATTTTAATAACAATTATATGCGCTTTAATTTGATATGTAACGACAATATTTCGAGGAAAGATTTTCTCACAAAAAAAAATAATAAATAAATGAATGACACTGTCAATTACAAATTTAGGCCCAAGGCCGTCAATACTTTAGAGGCCCCCTTTTGTGCTCTGCCTTTTCAAGTCACCAAAAAAAAATCTTTTTCGCAATGGCAATACCAGGGGGGGGAGGGGATAATAAAAAAGGGATGAAAATCTTCCGCGGATCCGCAAATAATACTCTATAAATGGACGTAAAGCATTAAAAATGGTGTTTTGTTTGCAAAATAATGAAGAAAGTATTTACCCATCCCCCCCCCCCCAAGCTCAATGGCACGAATTCCCCACCCCCCAAAAAAATTTCACAGCCCTCTTGTGCTTTTTTTTTCCTCTTTTTTTTTTCTTTTTTCCAATATTATTTGCTTATTTTTTAAATTATAACTATTATTTTTTCATTTATCAACTTTTTAAAAGTACTAATTATGAGCAGAATATAATCGCTTTTTTTCTCTTTCCACACATTCCAAGCACACCCACACACCCACCACACACACACACACACACACACACACACACACACACACACACACACACACACACACGAAAAAAAAATAATAATTTAAATAAAAAAACTAAATAAATAATTTAAACAAATAAATCAGTTTTAAAAAATCCCCCCCTAAAATTTTGTTGGCGCAACTTGCGCCATAATCCTCCCCGTGTGGGTACCCCTGAGGGGGGCGACTTTTGGGGATCATTGTATGGAGCTCTGCAAGGCCCTATGCCGTTGCACTGTATGCATTATGTCTTGCCCTGATACTGTTTTTTTATATCCATTTTAGCTCAAGAGTTTTAAAGCTAATTCTCAAGAAAGAAATCATTTTTATTAGGTTGGTGCGTATGAAATGTCGGATTCTCTTTACATGCGGACGTTTGTCTCCCTGTTTTCGTTATACTTTTGTTTTTGGCATAACCTCATTCATAGTCGTATTGTCCATTGCCAGAGACTCATTTCAGCAAAATAGGTTTTCTCGAAGGTCTTCCCTTTTGTTATTTCTTTTGAGTTTATTGCCGATATGAATTCTGCCGACATTCGCGTCATTTTCTTTATGTGAGTACAAACTTGGTAATAGTGCTGCAAAAGCTGCACGCAACATAAACCAAGCGTTTGGGGAGAATACGGTTAACGATCGGAAAGTGCAGCGTTGGTTCGAAAAATTTCGGACTGGCGATTTTTCACTGCAAAATGAGCCGCGCGGAAGACCTAAAACGTCTGTGAAGAATTGCGAAACTGAACGAACTGGAATATGAAGTTTTGCAGCATCCACCATATTCACCGGATCTCTCGCCGACCGATTTTCATTTTTTCAAGCATTTAGAGCTGTTTTTAAGGGCAAACACTATGAAAATGTAGACAGTCTAAAAAACTCGATATCAGAGTTTATTAATTCTAAAGACCAAAATTTTTTTAAGACAGGCATCTACGCTTTAAAATCTCGTTGGGAGAAGTGTATTGAAGCGAATGGAGCATACTTTGATTGAATAAACAGCTTTTGAAGAAAGATATGCAGTTTTATACAATCACTTAAGAATCCGACATTTCATACGCACCAACCTAATACTTAACATAAAATGAACTAAATAAGAGAAGTGCTAATTACAAATACAAATGTGGCGACCAGCAGCAGGCTCTGGGCCCAACTTGGCTGGTCCTAGTCAAATTAAAGGCCCCAATGAAGATCAATGGCCCTCTTAAAGCCATCTACTCCACTGCTCTTTACCGCCTCTTCCGGTAAGCTGTTCCAAGTTCCCACTACCCTGCTAAAATAGTAATTTTTTCGCATTTCAAGATTAGCCTGAGATTTAAACAGCTTAAAACAATGACCCCTTGCCCTGCTTTCCGTGCGAAAATCTAACCCCGTAACATCATTCATTTTAATAAATTTAAACAACTGAATCATGTCCCCTCTGGATCTCCTTCGCTCAAGACTATACATATTAAGCATTCTAAGTCTGGAATCATAGTCTAAATTAGAAAACCCATTTACTAATCTTGTAGCCCTTCTTTGTACCCTTTCCAATAAATTAATGTCTTTCTTCAGATAAGGAGACCAAAACTGAACAGCATACTCCAAATGAGGTCTTACCAAACTTCTATATAGAGGCAGAAGAACCTTCTTAGATTTGTTTGAAATAGATCTATTAATAAACCCAAGCATCCTATTGGCTTTGTTACTAGCTATGCTGCACTGTTGACTAGACTTGAAATCCTGATTTATTAAGACACCTAGATCCATAACATTATCTGCCCTACTAATGACTGAACCCTGTAAATAATAGCTTGTATGCTTATTTCCATGACCGAAATGCAGCACTTGACATTTCCCAACATTAATTGCCATACCCCACTTGTCTGCCCATTTAGTAATATGATCCAAATCCTGTTGCAGCTGCTTTACTTGTTCGTCATTTTCTACAACCCCCATAAGTTTGACATCATCGGCAAAACAATTCATGTTTCCAGAAACATTTTCATGAATGTCATTCATAAAAATAATAAACAAAAGGGGACCTAAAACTGATCCTTGGGGAACCCCACTTAATACCTCACTCCATTTAGAATAGTTACCCCTAACAACTACTCTTTGTTTCCTTCCTGTCAGCCAATTCCTAACCCAAACTAGAATTTTACCTCATACCCCTATATCAGCTAATTTACTGAGTAGTGCTACATGCGGTACCTTATCGAAAGCTTTTTGAAAATCTATGTAAACAACATCTACGCATTTTTTGCTATCTAAAGCCAAGGTAACCTTGTCGTAGAAATGTAATAAATTAGTAGCACACGATTTACCTTTTCTGAAACCATACTGCAAACTACTCAACAGCCCATTATTTTCTAAGAAATTCATAATCTTAATTTTGATCAATGTTTCAAAAATTTTACATACCACTGAAGTCAGACTCACAGGCCTATAATTTCCTGTATTACCTCTAGACCCTTTCTTGAAGAGTGGTGTAATGTTAGCTAGTTTCCAGTCCTCTGGCACTATCCCTGAGTTATACGAAGCATTGAATATATTAACTATAACGTCAACTAATTCCTCTGCACATTCTACTAGAATTTTTGGATAAATATTATCTGGTCCCGGAGCTTTTGTGGTTTTAATTTTTTTCAAATAAAGTAATACGTCCTCCCTGGAAAATACAAAGTCCTCAAGCTGTGTAGTAGCTTGTGTCTTGCTTGTGTCAACTGTTGAGATACAGTTATCGTTAAAAACACTGGAAAAAAAGTCATTTAGAACATTTGCTATATCACCATCATTCTGAATTAAATTACCATGCTCATCTACGAGTGGCCCAATTTGACTATTTCGAACTTTCCCAGAATTTGCGTATGCAAAAAACTCCTTTGGATTCCTGTCAATATTATCTGCCAGCTTTTGTTCCAATTCTCTTTTCTGAAACCGTACCAAATACTTAAAACTACGCCTAGTCTCACAATACTGTAGCCTGTCTGCGCTGTGACCAGTTTCTTTTAATCGACGAAAAGCAGCTTGCTTACGGTTTAGAGCGTCCTTAGTTTCCCTAGTGAACCACATGGGCCAAATTTTTGTGTTTACCCCTTTTCTCCTAAAAGGAACAAAATCTTCAACTGTTTTTGCTAGTTTTTCCTTAAACTCTGTCCACTGCAAATTTACATCGCTATTGTCCAAACCTGATGAAAAAACCGCTTTCAAACTTTGCCTGAGTGCGACAAAATCAGTATTTCTGAAATTAGGTACAAACCTAAAATTTTTGTCTTTGTGCGTATCAAACTTAATCCCAAACCTAATGCTGTTGTGGTCACTATCCCCAATCTGCTCCCCTACACATAATGCCTGTACAGAACCTTCAACATTGCAGAAAACAAGATCCAAAACAGTATCCTGCCGTGTTCCCTCAGAAACAACTTAATCTAAAAAACAGTCACCAATTACTTTTAGAAATTCCTCTTCTCTACTATTATTGGGGTAAGAATTATTCCAATCAATATCCGGAAAATTGAAATCCCCCATTATAATAACCGGTCCCTTACTCGACATGTCTCTAATAATACGATACATCTGTTCATCTTGACCCTGGCTTAGATTAGGTGGCCTATAAATGTTATCCAAACGTAATTTTTTACCCTTACCGCTCATCAATTCTAGCCAAACCATGTCAATATCATTAGGTTTGTCATTTATTGCCAATTCATTAAGTATCAAAAGAGATTGTTTTTATTTTTCAATTTATGAATCATTATTTTTTTCTTCAAAATACATAATTCTTCCATTCTGTGCATCAGTTTTTAAAAAATTAGGGGCCCCTTAGGAAGATGAGGCCCCAGTCCCAGGCCTAGATGGTCTGTGCCATAATCAGGCCCTGGCAATTGTGTTAATTAGGGCCTATAGTACTTGTTTTTAATTCCATATCCAGCACAAAAATATTTTAAATTAGATTCTAAAAAATATTATTTATACATATTCAGGAGCCCCGAAGGGAGGTCATAAGAGTTTTCCTCATTCGGCAAGCTCGAAATGACAAGTCGGCAAATTCAGGAACAGTATTACTTTTTTTGTGAAGCTGCAGTATCTTCCTGTTTTTACATAATTTTGTTCCCTTTGAAAATAAGACATGATTTATAAAACTCAATTCGGCTGCTGTCAAATGACCATCATGCTTTAAATTGTGATATGTGCAATATTCTATGATATGTCATAGTCAATACGCTTTAATCTGTATATATGTTAACAACAATAATTTATAAATCATAAAATCAATTGTTTTGACTATTCAAAATACACTCCCGCTGTTATTTATCTAAATTCCAATATTTGTCAATGATTTTTTTAGTGACACCCATTGTCTTTTCTCATAAGTAATAGTATAAGGTCTGTGTGTATGCAAACAATGGAAAACAAAAGTAAAAGCGTTGTCTGCCGAGCATTGCCAAGTCAACGATTACAATACGCGCCGATTGTAACGCTAATTTTCGATTGGCTGATTTGGATCGGAATAAAGGCGTGGTTTAATATTTTTCAGTACGTTCGTAAACACGCCGAATGTTAACGTACGTTCGGAATATTTGGGCAGAGATTACGCAGTTACCGCACGTACGGTTATCAGCATACGTTATTAGTGTTCGTTACGATGCGTGCGTACGTTGACGGCATGATTAACGTACGTAAATTTACGTATGGGCAGAGACTAGACCCCATGTTGTTCCATTTTTCATGCGCCGAAATTTTTTTCTATATTATGACAGTGTTTTAGAAAATTTTATAATTTTCAAATATTAAGTTTTGAATCAAGTTTATTTTTAAATAAATAATTTCAAAATAAACTTTTATTAAAAATGCTCCTACTGTGTTTTATTAAAAATGCTCCCCGTTTTTTACCGACTTCAACAAAGTAGGAGGTTATACAATTTGTTGGAGATCTTTTTTTGTGAATGTTGTAAGATTACTTGAAGATGACTAGACCGATTTCAAAAATTCTTTTTTTGTTTAAAAGGGTATACCTTCCAGTTGGTCCCTTGGTTTCACGGTCCGGGTTTGATAACGGGATCCTGCAGAAATCAAGGGAAATAGATATTGTCATCACAGTAATCGTAATAATGACAATTTTGAATGAAATCTTCTCTAGATTACACAGTGAAATTCAATTCTACGGTGCTTTTATCTTCATCTCACGCTGATAACAGATAACGGGGCACGTTCATAGTATTTCTAAATTGTGAGAAATTTGTATTGATTTGAACTCATCAGTTGAAAAACCGTTAATATTTAAATGCTTTGATTAAACTAGCACACAAATAAACAAGGACGGATACAAGGGAAGACTCTTCACCAGTAATTTTTCGAAATTTGACATCTAAAAATGCAATTTTGTACGAGCTTTAATGAAGCTGATTGAAGAAAGAGAATTGAAGATTGAGTTCTTCCCGGAAATGAACCCCGAACCCTCAGTATTTATAAACCAATGTGTATATAAGTAAAAAAAATCATTCGCCTCTCACTTGAAACATTTCTGGATCCGTCCTAGCAAATAAATACCAGAGAATAACAAGGATTAGTTTTTAGTGTCAATCATTTAATATTTTAGACGTGTTGATAGCTTCTTTCTTTTATTTTACATAGTTTATTTTATAGAGCAATTAGTTGAGAAAATTCGGTGAAATTTCGTAGTGGAAACACCACATTATTTCTGAAGTACATTTACCCTAAAAGGAAAAAAATAAAAATACTTTTGAAAACAAATTGAAATGACTTCAGAAATTCAATCTGCAATTTCTCTAAAAAGTAAAAAATAATTTTATTCTTTGAACACCATCGATACTACTTTTAAACATAAGTTTTGAAGTTGGCGCAAAAACGACAAGTTCAACGATGTTTTGTCAACATTCTTCAGAGAAACCATTGAAAAGTAACAGAATATTTGTACCATTACATACAGTGGCGTAATCTGGGGAGGACATAGGGGGGCAAGTGCCCCCCTACTTTTTTTGGTCCAGGGGCAGAGTTATTATTTTGCCCCCCTAGTTTTTAAGTGAAAAAATTTTTTTTAATTGTTTGTCAAATGATGCATAACGAGAAAAAATGCAATTTCCTAAATGTAACCATTGTAGGAAAAGACGGGACACAGAGACAGTCTCGGTACAAGCAAGCAACCTCTCTTCCTGATAGCGAGCCCCCCCCCCCCCCCCCTTTTCCTCAGAAACTGCTTAAGCAATAAATAGGGTCTGATTTTATCCATAAGACCTCCCTAGACACACATGGTCAAACAAGGGGCTCTGAAAGGACAAAATCTATTTAATTTACGTTGCTTTTGAAAAAAGCAATTTGAACGAAAAAAGATGATAAAATTGCATAATAAAACAATACTTGTAGCTGATACTTGAAAGTTGTTTGGCAAATTTAAGAGCCATTATTTTGAAATTCGTACAAGGTATGGCAGTGACCATTTTTGATTTTCCTCATTTTTTTATACGTCAAAGTAGGTCATGAGAAATGAACATTCTGAAGTTTATAGCCCCAAAAAAAATTTTGTTCGCTCGGTAAAAATTCCCAAAGTTTGATGTTATGCAGCGCTGTTTTGGTAAAAGGGCTGAAAGACGCATTTCAGTGCGCTGTAGTTTTTTACAGAAACGCCACCCTATGTTTATGTTTACATTTATTGATTGCACAATGTGTAGTTATGAGGACCCCATAGTTATTTGGGTTAGGGTGTGTTGCTTTCGTTAGTTAAAGGGCCGCAAAGTATGGTTTTTAGACCATTTTCGCTCGACTTTGAACTGCGTTATTTCCCCCCTAAAAGCAACCCCCTGAAATTTTTTTAACATATACTGAAAATTTATACTATGAAGAGAATATGTGGCACGAAAATTGTTTAATATCTCATTGCTTTGAAGAGAAAGAGACTTCGACATTTTTTAAATTTTCAATATAAGTAGAATAACGTAAAAAAGACAGTTGCGTGGGGTCTCGTCTCGTTTTCAAGAAAAAAAAAATTTTGTAGCTCATTTTAATGCTTTTTTTCTCATAGTAAAATGTGTCCATCAAGTCGGTCAGATCTGCTGAAACTCTAAATATATAGTAATGACATATTTAAATTTGTATAGGGAAAGAGAAAAAGACTAATAAACACTTAATTTTGCCTAAATTTTTTATAATTTTTAGTTTTTTAATTGCAATTAACTCAAAAAACGTTAAGAACGTGACTAAACGTGAGACTATTATTGAATGCACATATTACTAGCTTTGAATTATTGGAAAAAGTAAATTCGGTAAAGTATATTCAGATGCATTCTAGTGGGAGGTCACAGTGACCTTCCGAAAAATTTCATGATCGAAAAATTTTACTGATGATTCGGCAAAGTTGGAAACAATACTGCAACATTGAACTTTTCTATTTATTTATTTTTTACATGTTATGATTATTTTTTTATATTATATTCCTGAGATTAGCGCGTTCAAACAAACAAACAAACAAACAAACTCTACTAGCTGCGTGGCCCGGCGTTGCACGGGCTTTAATGTAGTGAAGGCAGTTTGAGAAAACTACTCGCCGCCAAGGTGCCTCACCTTTAAAGTAGTGAAGAAAGTTTAAACAACCTACTCGCCGCCAAGGCGGCTCGCCTTTAAAGTAGCGAGGAAAGTTTCAAGAAACCACTCGCCGCCAAGCCGGCTCGCCTTTAAAATACTAAGAAAAATTTTAACATACTCCCCGCTAAAGCGGCTCGCTAAAGAGCTTTCCTGCATTAAAAAGTCAATCGAATTATTTACACATAAAAAAGACCTAGCTGCGTGGCCTCGCGTTGCACGGGCTACCTCTGTAAAAATGTACTACACAACACAATACCCAATATAAAAATACCACGCACTTTTATTATGTGTTTAGATAAGTACCCATGTTGTACTAAACCATGACAAATCAAATTATTTAGATTAGTAACTATATGCAACCATTAAAAAAAGTTAGACTCATTTGAAGCCAACGTATATATGTGATACATAAGGAAAAAAACGTTAAAAGAATAATTAAACACTACCCAATATAAAAATACTATGCAATTAAATTATGTGTTTAGTACCAATGATACAAAGTAGTAAAAACGTTACAAAAATATGATGAATCATATTATTTGCTTAGATTAGTAACTATCTTAAATCATTAAAAAATAAATAAATAAATAAAATAATATTTGACTCATTTGAAACCTACTTACATACCTATTGCATAAGAAAAAAAGTCAAAAGAATAAGAAAACAATAGCAGTACGAAACAAAAACGATATCGACAATATCTGCGGTCTTCCCCACTATTTTTTTTTAAAGTTAAAAGGCACGTTTGCTGTCAAATATCAAATTGCTACAATATGTCACAATTAAATATTAAAGGCTAAAATCTTTGAAATTGTACCGAACTAAAAGGAATTATTTGCCTTGTTATATACCACACAGCTAGGAGAGCCTAGAAACGCAGTAAAATAAAATGCTTGTAAGAAACGAAATGAAGAAAAGGGAGCCAACAATGAATTTAAAAGATGTCGGCATAGTAACGCAATAAAACGTTAATAATTTGATCAGAAAAGAGGTTTTCGAACTCAAAGTTCAAACGCTTGTAACTTTTTTCTAGTGGAGATAAAAGCTTGGTTCTTCGACTGTAAGTCGAATCAATTCTGGGGTTAAAAATATCGCTCTATCCAATGATGTAAAAATCAAAACTGTGGAATAATTCGTTTATTTTTTATTGATGGTTTTAATGAACCAAGTATTGCAAGAAATCGGGTGAAGCCTTGCAAAAGGCAAGTTTAAGAATTGAATAACTCGTGCTGTGTTTAAGTTAGAGAATCGGAACAAACTGCATAGGACGGGCAAAATTTTTCTGCTTCCAACGATATATAACATTAATATGTGCAAGTAATTTTTAACCCCAGTATTCGGCGATTTATGTGAAAATTGCCTTGAATTAGAGTAAAAAACGAATCGCTTATCGAATCTTTTCAAACTGTAGCCTAAAGTCTTTCTGGGTAAATGGACTATTCAACACAAAAAGAATTTTTCAAATCGAACCAGTAGTTCCTGAGATTAGCGCGTTCAAACAAACAAACAAACAAACAAACTCTACAGCTTTATATATTAGTAAAGATGATACCTGCATATGTGTAAAACGACGTACAAAATAAAGCGGCCAGTGGCATAGGCGCCCATATACGAAATTTTAAGGGGGGGCTCAGATGTTTTCCTCATAATTTACAGTAAAAAAGAAAAAAATATATATATATATATATATATTAGGGCTGCGACATCGATGTCGATGTTTTGGAAACATCGATGTTTTTGCTAAAACATCGATGTTTTTACCATCGATGTTTGAGGGTCGATGCTTTTCCAACATCGATGTTTTGGGTACGATGTTTTTTCGATGTTGATGTTTTATAATCCAGCAAAAAAAGTTTGCTAAAAATATGCGATGAGTAGACATATTAAGAAGTTTTCATCCTTAATCAGAAGTTTCAGTATTAATCTCATTGGAAAGCATTTTCCATGATTATTATCGGTGTTTGCTCTCGATGTTTCTAAAATATTTCTAATTTACTTTCGCCGCTTTTTTAAATTTAATTAATTTTTTATGCCAGTTTTATATTTCAGCAAAAAAAACAAACAAAAAAAAACAAGAAATGCGGCCATCGTTAATCAGACATTACACTATCATTCTCGTTAGACGTTTTTGATAGTTACCATCGATGTCTTGAGGTCGATGTCTTTTAATCATCACTGTTTTTTTCTTTCGATGTCTGTTTTACCCTTCAGTAAAAAGCAAGAAAAATATGCAATAAAAAAGATTCATCTTCAACAGATGCAATATCTATCGTATTGAAATAATGTTTTTTTTTAAATTATAAACGATGATTTACGGTAAACGATTTTTAAACAACGTTGTTTTTATTTTACTTTTGAAATTTTTTTCGATAACGGTATTTTACACTTCAGCAAAAAAAGTTTAATGAAAATATGCGATAATAAAAATAACACACTTTATCAACATTTGCAGTATCGATATCATACGGTTGATGTTTTTCAGGAGACAAAATATTAATTTAATTGAGTGATATAAAGATGCGCAATGTATTGGGGCGTTACTGTATTACTGTACATTTAAATGTGCAAGTAATTTTTACAAAAAAAGATCGATGTTATAAAACATCGATGTTTGAAAACATCGATGTTTTTTGGTCGATGTATCAATACCATCGATGTCTTAATTTCGATACATCGATGTCTTGAAACATCGATGTTTTGCCTTCGATGTCGCACCCCTAATATATATATATATATGAAGGGTCAGGGGGAAAAACCACGGTAGTCCACTTTTTGTTGAATTTAAACTGATGCTACCACCTGTTAGAAAAATAAGTGTAATTTCGTTTAGTATATGCAATATTCGTGAAAAAACACTGTAGTCCATGTATTATTGTCATTTTAGAACAAGTATACTGGGGAAGTTTATGAGTTCGTAAAGTTTAAATTTCGTTTTTCTCAAAATGAATCAAATGTGACTACCGTGACTACCCTGACCCTTCATATCTATATGTATGTATGTATGTGTGTGTTTCTTTGATTTACTAAGAATATGAAAGTGTGATTTCTTACTGATCGGCCCTCCTCCTGGCTGTTTCTTTTGTTTTTTTATCCTATTTTTGTTGTAAATTGTTTGGGCTGATTTTTTTTTTTTTTTTTTTTTGAGGTAGGGGTATCAAAAGAGAGATGCAATAAACTGTTTTCAGTGGGGTAGAATCTTCGTAATTTTGGGGGGTCCAGGGGCTTCTCCCCCGGAAAATTTTTGAAAAAAGGTTTTAAAATTTTTCATTTTGGGGCCTTGTATGGCGCAATTGGGACTTCAAAAATATGTTGGAAAAATAAGGAATCAAAAAATTTATAAATGTTCTGCATTCTTTTGCAAATTAAGATCAATCAAAATATGTATATTTTTTGTAGTTTAACAAACGATTGACATTAATCGATAGAGAGGAAGAACGAGGGAGGAGAAAAGATAAACACATCACTTGGTTACATTGATTTTCAGTATAGTTACTTAGTAGTTTTGATCAGTTCCCAACTCACGGACAGAAACAGCACTTAAGAGTATAAAATGACCAATAGTATAAAACGTATAAACTTCTTTAAAAGGAATAGCGTAGAAATTTAAAAAATGATTGACGAGATACAGGGACGTCATTTCAAGTTTTTCCAGGGGGAGGGGCAAAGGGTAAAAACGCAAAGCAATTTCATCGGAAATCAACAAAACCACGCCCACTTATATGTAAATACATTGATTTCTCAAAGTCAGGGGGGGGCAATGGACCCCCCTGCCCTCCCTAAATGACGGGCCTGACGAGAGAGTAATATTCTGGCCATTAAATTAATTCATAGTTTATTTATTTGATAAGAAATATAATTGAAGCACTTTTTAAGGAGTTTCAAAAGGTATTAAATGATTTTCAAAGACTCTAGAATAGGCCTTAGACTAAGTTACGAAGAAGAAGATAATAGATCTCTAACAAATAGGTAAGTCTTTCTACTTTTATATTTATTTATTTATATAAGCTCAAAAGAGACGGATAACTTGGAAAACAGAATCAAATACATTAAGCAACACGATATAAGAAATGGATTTAGAAGTCTTTATACATTGTATAAAACTTTCTTATGCATACCAATGAACACCGCATCATGTGAAAGAAGCTTTTCATCATTAAAAAGACTCAAAACCTACCTGCGCTGCACAACAGGGCAAGAAAGATTATCAGACCTTGCGTTATTGAACATTGAAAGGGACATTATAATAGATAAAGATGCTGTCATCAATGCATTTTCTTCAAAGGCAGAGATGAAAGGAAGGCGCCTTACCCTTCATTAGTGCTTGGTTGAATAGGTTTTTTTTTTTTTTTTGTCAGATTTATACTTGTTTTCATGGTATTTTCTGGAATAAGCGCCGCGACGCATACAAAAAAAAAAAACAAAAAATTGCCCCTGCGGCGGATATAACAGGTGCGGCGGTTATAGTGTTTTTTTTTTTTTTTTCACTCAAAAAAAAATCGGAAAAAAGTTGAAAATACTGCCGATAGATGGCACAATATGTAGCTTCTTTCAACCTTGCGAAACCTTCGACCTCAAGCAATGAGAAAGCAAGAGGGGGGAAGGGAGGTGAGTTAGCGATTGATCGATTGCACCGGAGAAGAGAAACTATGAACCGAGTGGTCGAGCAAGCCCAAACAGAGCGAGGGGGGAGGGGGGTAATGGGTTTAGGGAGAGGAGCATTGTTAGCAGGAGTTGTAGGGGGGGAAGATTGACGTTTCACTATTGTGAAGGGGATAAACCCCTCTCACGAAAGTACGTTGTTCCCGGGGTGGTCAAGCGACTTGATAAAAAACGTGTCTCCTAAATTTTTATTCACTCACATCGTCGCATTTGTTGCTGTCGTTTGTGCTACTTGCCTTGTCTTTTTGCGAATTTTTTTCGTCGAGTTACTATTTTGAAATGGCTCCTAAACGACTACGTATCTATACTGCTGCTTTCAAGCTAGAGGTTATTTCTAAGGCGGAAGAAATTGGAAATCGTCCCGCCGCTAGAGAGTTCGGAATTGATGAGAGGAGCGTTCGCCGTTGGAGATCCTAAAAATCTACCATCGAAGAGATGCCGAAGGCGAAACGTGCCAGACTGGGACGATCAGCTCATTGGCCGGAGTTGGAGCGCAACTTGAAAACGTGGATCATGGACCAGAGGAAGAAAGGATTCTCCGTGTCCACTGTTCGGATCCGGATCCAAGCCCGTAACATCCCCGCGACCATGAGCATTGCCGGCTTCAAGGGGACCGCAAACTGGTGCTTCCGATTCATGAAGCGAAATCGGCTGTACGTCAGGAGTCGTACGACTGTGGGGCAGAGTCTTCAGGCAGATTGGAGGGAAAAAAGGGAGAAGTTTCTGGAGTTCTACGAGCGGCTCAAGAAGGAGAAGAATTTCCAGCTTTCGCAGATCGTCAACATGGACGAAGTTCCCTTGAAATTCGACTGCCCGCCGAACAGAACGGTGACTGCTGCAGGAGAAAAAAGCGTCGCCATCACGACAACGAGGCATGAGAAAAAATCGTTCACGTGTGTTTTGGCCTGCACGGCGAGCGGGGAGAAGCTGAAGCCGATGCTCATCTTCAAGCGGAAAACCCTCCCCAAGGACAATTTTCCATCGTCCGTCGTCGTGCGGTGCTACGAAAAGGGCTGGATGAATGAGGAAGTAATGTTCGACTGACTGAACGAAGTATGGCGGAAAAGAAAGGGCGCTTTTTCCAGCCAAGTGGGATGCTAATCCTGGACTCCATGGCGGCTCACAAGACGGATCCCGTGAAAGAAGCGGCACAGAAGGGTTCGGCCTCCCTGGCGGTCATCCCTGGTGGGCTGACCAAGAAGTTGCAGCCGTTGGATTTGGCCCCCAACCACAGCTTCAAGAGCCATATGCGGCAGCAGTGGGAGTCGTGGATGGCGAGCGGACTCCAAGAATACACGAAGAGCGGAAACTTAAAGAAGGCATCGTTTGTGGAAGTGGCCAAGTGGGTGAGTGCTGCATGGGATGCGGTGATGCAGCGCACCATCATTTCCGGCTTTACGGAGGCAGGCCTAATTCCCCCAGTCCCGGATGTTGCCGAAGAAGTTGACTCCGATGACGAAGAAAACAGCCCGGAGCTAGATGAAGGCCTCTTAGGGCTGTTTGCCTCGGATAGCGAGGAAAGCGATTTTGACTGGTTCTGAATCGCCGACCCGTAGTGGAAGCGACCCACTCAAAAAAGCGTGCTTATAGTGGCGCCGACCACTTAAAAAAACGTGGAGCGCTATGAGGAGAAGGGTCCGCGTCCCGCGCTCTGGATAACCAACAGATGTCTCCTCCCCAAGTAAGATAATTATTTTTGTTTAAAATATTTGAATATTCCTTTTATTTACATTTCAATCCAGCTTTATTTGCTACTTATTGTGCTTTTAAGTTCAATGTTGGGTCGGCGCTTTTCGGCTTTTCGTAGGTGCGGCGCTTACACGGAATTTTTTTCTTTTTTGAGAATTTTTTCAACCGCGGCTCTTACACCGGGTGCGGCGCTTAATCCAGAAACTACTGTAATATTTTCTGGATTAATTACAAAATTAATTATTAAATTTATAATTAAATTGTAATTAATTTACTAATTTTTGTTTCCTTTTTGCTGCTCGGTAATACATGTAACTTTTGATTACACATTTTATTTTATAGCTTTTGATATTCCTGACTTGTTGCGCACGTTATGTTTCAGTGTATGTAAATTCAATTCTTAGAGCAAAGATTTTTTGTATAGCATGGATTAAAAAACCAGTAAGAACTGAGATTGATTTTAGAAATCGATAAGATTTCAAGACCTACCGTAAAGTCGGGTTACTTGGACCCACAAGGAGGTTACTTGAGCCCACAGTAAAATGATAAAATCTGGGTTTGGTACTAGCATTAGAGACTGCAGAGTGCTTCTACCTAGAGGAGAAACGAGGAACTACGTGCAAGTCTTCAACTAATAAGTACCAAACCTAGATTTTATCATTTACTGTAATGGGCTCAAGTAACCCCTTAGGGTCCAAGTAACCCGACTTTACGGTACCCGTTGAAAAAAAAATGGAAAGAATAAATTTTCAGTTTAGTACTATACAGAATGGTTGTTGCCAAACACAATGAGTTTTTCAGTGCAATAAATTCTATTGGTTGAAATACAGTTTCGATTCGACGAGTCATTTGACATTCTATGTTTATCACCCCAGCTTTCCAATTTTTTTGAATCTTAATTGATTCAGCTTTAACACATTAAAGATGTTGGTTTCGAATCCTTGTGAAAGAAAATTTTTCTTCCAAATGTTACCATTGCTAATAAGACCTTTTGCTCCCAACAATGGTTAAATCAATATCGCTTTTACTAATTTATGTTTCCTGAATTCATTAAGATTAGTAAATATACTTCCAGAAGTTGACCGAATGAATGAAAAATGCCTATTTCACATGTGAAATTTTAGCAACTAATCCCTCTGTAGGTTTTCTTTAAGATGAACTCTCAGCAACAGACAAGGGCGCACCCAGGATTTATCTTAAGGGGGGGGCTAATTTCTGACATCAAGCACCCCTACCCCTTTTATATCCAGAGGCCATTGGATTAACATTTTAAAATCGCCAAAATACTAAACTTTAATAGATTACAACCCCCATCCCCTTCTTTCTTTTTATTTATTTTTTCCGGAATAATAGTGTAAAGCTTTGCTTTTTTGATTGGAAGCTCTCTTGCTTCTGTTAAATTTTATGTAAATTTTTTACTTATTTATCAAATTGTGTTTATGTAAGAAAATAAATGATAAATACTATGAGGATCTTCCAACCTTAGTAAAGATGAGATGATTAATGCACTCACGAGAATAGCGTTATAATACGAATCAAGACCATTACTTATTTGAACAAAGACATAAAGTGGAATATTCAAACATACTGATAAAGGATTCATGGGTTCTCCCTGGAAAAATTTCTGAAAAGTGATTCCAAAAACACCACAACAGTTAGACAAACTTTTGGTCATGTTAGGGAAATTTGAGACTTGCCGGCCCTCATCTAATATTTTTTCAGAATTTGAGGCCATAAAAACGTTATTATTGCACGCCATTTTTGCAATTGTTTGGGGGTGAGGTTTAGGAATGTTTCTATATTAAGCTTCGAAAAGCGCAGTTTAAGACGACATTGGTTAATCTTACGGCCGTATTCTCAATGCCATCTCAACGCGAAGTTAACACTCGAGTTATCCAAAACCGGTGTTAAGCTAAAACTCGTATTAAACGTTTTGCGTATTCTCCAAGTCGTTTCAAGAGCGGCTTAAGAGATCGGAGTGTTAATTGAAGTCAAAATGAAACGGCAGTCACCATTGGCTACAATGATTCACGTGACATTTTCTATTTGTTAACTGCATCCTTAACCGCTTGATTTTGTTTGTTTATCTCATTTTATGCAAAGCGTGCTTCTATATCTTTCCTCTTCTATTTGAATCTTTCGTAAAATAAATAATACGATGACTCAAAAGAGCAACTTTACAGCTATCAAAATAGAAGTACTATTATTGAGCCTAACAAATTACAAAAAATATAAACGCATAATTGAGTGGTTGCACTCTGTGGTGTCTAGCATTCAGGGGCTGAGCATAGTAATTATACTCTCCGCCGCACTTTTGCTGGGAAAATTCCAAGTCATAAACAATCAATCAAAACATAATATTTCGTGTTTTTAAGAAAAAATAATCACAAGCTTAATTTTACGTCACATTGTCTTCTGACCAGTAAAATTTTCGCTTGGCGAGAATTGGGCCATCTAAGATTTACGGCAACCCTTGTGTTATCTCCGTTGCGAAAGAAAACTGTTCGGATAATAAATAAAGACAATATTAAAAGTTAATTTGTTGGCGACTATTTTACAACTTGGCATTCGATTCTATCAATTTTTTACGTTGTTTTGCAGCTTGTTTTATTTGCTGGTTTATTCTGCATTTTAATGGCTTTTTTAAAATTAGTTCGCGAATTAGTTTTCATTTTAACTGATTCTGAGTCTTGTTTTGTTCCTCAAATAAGTCCAACTCAAAATTTTCTATACGATCCAACCGACTGGCGTCCATGTTTGTTTACGAGAAAAGGATGATGGGAAGGAAATCTACGCTTGACCCACGCTTAAACCGCCGAAGTCGGGGGCCCAAGCGAAGCTCAAAAAAGAGCGTGTTGTGACGCATCTTTTCGCCAAGCCGGACTGGAGAATACGCTTTTTTTTGCAGCCTCGTGTTAAACCTCGCTTAAAACTTAAGCGTCGGTTAAAACGGCGTGGAGAATACCGGTGTTAGGAAGAGCACGAGTCAGGGGCTCTCCCATTGTAAATGTTCGAAATTGATGTCCAAAAAAAACCATAGTAGGCCCTCTTAGAATATGTAAGGAAAAGGAACGGGAGTTTTTGAACTTTTCACTAACGATTTTTGGATGTTGAAATTCCAAATACGAAATGTATAACTATCTCAGTTAATCTTAGGAAGAATGGGGTTCGACCGCTCTCAACCCGATATTTTTCAAAATTGATGTCTAAACAACGCAATAGAATGTTTGATGATGTTAAAGAAAGGCATTTCTCCTCTAAATGTTTTTTGTCGAAATTAAAGATCTCAAAACTCAATTTTAAACGATTTTCGAGATCTTTCCTTGAACATCTTTGATGACGTCATGGTAACGGATGGCATGTGGAACTCTCCACAGGATATTTTCCCCGAAACTGAGCTTTGAGAAATGCGGTTCCATTGTTGTCTATGTTAAGAGTTCGGAGGCCTTCCTCAGAAAAGTTTTCAAAATTTGAAGTCTTAAAATTGTGGTTATAGTTCATTTATCGGTAGCCTTAGCGATAGGATTCATGTACTCTGCACCAGCAGTTTTTCGCAATTAAAGTTCCAGAAACGAAATTTAAGACCTTTTATCATTATTATTTGGTGGGAGGAGGGGGCTTTTTTTTATTTTTTGAAATTAAAGTTTTAAAAACAGAACTGTAGGTCACATTCGATAATGGGGCTCGCTTTTCACCTCCGGAAATTTTTAAAAATTTATGTTCCAGAAACCAATTATTAGACGATCTTCAATGAGGACATTCAGACTTTGTTTCGGAATTTTTCAAGACTTGAAGCTCTAAAACTATAATTCCTTTCTAACTTTAACGCCAAAAAAAGAGAGGAATTAGGTTCGGATACCTCCTTCCTCTCATTTTCTTAGCTACTTTTTAAAAATATTTTTTATTCCAAATCAAAATGGAGAAAATAGGAAAAGATTTTTCAGTTAACTATTTCGGTTTTCTGTACTGAAATTTTTAATTTCTTTCCAGTGCCTTCATTGGTTAGAAGTACAGAAGTTTGTGGCTTGAGTGTAAGGTTTTTTTTTTTTATTAATTTGTTCATTTTGCAAAGATATTCTTCGGTCACTTTTTCTGTTTTTTTTTTTTTTTCTCTCTCTCTCTTTTGTACTTCCTTTTATTTTAAAACCATTTATATTCTTTATAACCATTTATATTCTTTATAATCTGTTTTAACTTTTTATCTGTTTTCTTGTTTCTCGAGCATGTTTCTCAGAAAATCAGTGGCGGGCTAATCATGTCGTAATTGCCCCGTCTACCCCTCCCCGGCAATAGGGGGCTTTTATGAAATAGATTCAAAAAATGTGCATGAAAAATGTTTTATAGAATTCTGTTTTTGACAGAAAAGAGCTTTAAAAATTTCATTATGACGATCCTTCAAACCTGTAATTCGCCACCGCGAAACATCATGATTTTCCATGACAAATTTTCGAAATTAAAATTATTTTGGTTTTGATGGTGAGACGCTCTGTGATTTGAAGTTCCATGCTTTGCTGAAGCCCCATTCTCGTGCCTCATGCGTCTGTACTGTACATGTACAATGAATGATTTAATTGTGAAAACAATGCCTTGGTTCCTTGGAAATTGTAGATAAGGGGAAGCACGGAGCGGTTTTTTATAAGTGAGAATTTACCCACTTTCCCCTAGACTTTAAGAAAGACGAGGTATATGTTATACGTGCGCGTATTTATTATTTCAATTGGATTCAAAGCGTAGTATATATTGAGTTATTAATGACTTGAATCTTTTCTGACACCGTGGAAAAATTTAAAATATCATTGATGCTTAAGACCTTCAAGTCCAGTTTTTTCATAGAGGGAGCTTAAGCCCCCAAAGCCCCCTCCTGAGTGCGCGCCTGGCAACAGAGGGTAAGATGTACTCCTCTCGTCTCTGTTGCCTTGTTCTGTTTTTAAAACATTTAACATATACATTTCGTAAAAAGTTTTTCGATTTTTTGATTTTATTATTATCATCATTATCATTATTATTATTACTATTTGTTTATTTATTTATCATCATTTTTTTTTTTTTTTTTTTTTGAAAAAGTACATTTTAAACTATTTTAATTGAAAAAAGAAAACCCTTACAAAAAGTTTGCCCCCCCCATTTTTCGAGGCCAAATTACGCCTATGATTACATAAATATGTGGACAGGGAAGCCTCAAACAAAAATATTTGGGAGGGGGAAAATTAACAATTTGCTGAACGAAGTTCCAATTTTACCGAATAATAAAATACAAGCATGCACATTGCATACATACGTAACATTGAGTGAGAAAAAACATTAGAGATCTTTTAAAAAACAATTCTAAAAACTAAAAAGAACAAATAATCTCAATGCTGCAATATTGTCTTCAAATTGTCGAATCGTCGGCAAAATGTGCCAAATACAAAAATTATTGGGAGGTCACAGTGATCTCCCGTGACCTCCAGTGTTTCTTTCAGACATTTTGCTCTGGGGGGGGGGCAGTTGGAGAATCCGGAGGGGAAGGATGGGGGTGGCCTAAAATTGCATTTGGGACTTTTTTTTCGATAAATTTGCCCACCCCCCATTTGAGCCCTAAAATTGCATCCCCCCTTTTATATAATGACCACCCACAAAATCAGAAGTTAGATCCGCAATTGCCTAGGGAGTGAATGTGGACCACCTCCCCCCCCCAAAAATAATTGAAAACTACCTTCTCTTAATAAAAACTTTTTAGCATTTTGAAACTTAAGATCTATGTACGCAATTGTAGGTCACTTTTGATGATATTTAAGAGGTTAAGAGGTCCCCAGAATGTTTCTGAAATTGAAGGCCTATTACCACAATTGCTGGTCATCTCAGGTGACGTTAGAGAAATGGACAGGGTTTGGCAGGGAATCTCAGGAAAATAAAATCGAAATTGAGGATTGTGGTACGGGACCGTGGAAAAGTTTCTGAAATTGAAATCTTGAAAGGCAGTTTTGGTGCATTTTGATGTCATTAGAGAAATGGATGGGTTTAGGATTTTTCCCTCTCAAAATTGAAGTCTTGAAAGCCCAATAGTGAACCAACTTTGGCCATTAAGGGAAGGGAACGGGACCACAGACTCTCCTCCCAGAATTTCCCAAAATTGAAATACCGGAAAATGCAATTATAAGCCATGTTTGAGAAAAAAAAGACAAGAATTGGGGACGGATGCCCCCCCCCCCAAAAAAAAAAGCTTTGAAATTTTAGTTAGGGTGGGTTGGGATAATTTGGGTAATCGGGGGAATTTGGGTACAAATTACATTTTATTGAATAAAATTAAAAATAATCATTTGAGATACCTACAAAAATTCACAGTTGTAAACATCCTCCATACCTATGTATGAGCATATGCTGAAAAAATGTTTCCAATACTTTTATTGAAATTGATAAAAAATAAATTAAACTTTTTGAAGATGGCAGTGTAATGCAAACCAACTACTTCCAAATAGTGTTACGAATGAACATGTGACTTTGTTTTTCAAAGTCAGGAAAGTATACATTACATATGTCCAGTTCCGGATCCAGAAAAAATCTACAGGGGGGCGCACAAAATCACTGCTTAATTTTTTAACTGAAAAATAATAATTATTGTTAAAAACAAAGAATTGTCATACATGAAGTTTTAATCCAACGTTAAAGATGCACAAATATACAGGTATAATGCAGACACGTGTTTCGGGGCTACAAGGAACCCCTTTCTCAATGCATGAAGTGTGAGCTTCAGGATGAAGAATCATCCGATAAAAGCAACACGGAGGAACAAAAGACAGTATAAATAGCAAAAACTGGATAATAACAAAACAAACAAGACAATGCTTAGAGCCGAAATTTATTACATGAAACCGTCAAAAAAAAGAAACGTTAAGAAATAAATTTCCAAAAGATCCGAAAGATCGTCAACATTGTCAAATGAATGAAACCACTTATGAATAAATTAGGAATAAATTTGCAAATAGGAAAATTATGTACCGAAGCAATTGTCACACACGGGAAAACAGCAGTAAAAAAACAGAATGAAACACTGGCGCAATAAGGGGGGGGGTTTTGGGTGTTAAAACCCTCCCCCAGAAGGTATGATTTTTTTTTCTTTTGTAGTTGAACCTAAAAAAAAAGAAAGAAAGGACAGATGCCGATTGTTCAAGGACGGCCGATTATTTTTCGTTTCGAGTAACCAATGGCCCAGGGGCACAGCGAGGGGTTTTTTTAGGGGTGACCCCCCCTAGAAGGTTTTTCCCCTTACTAATAAAAGTTCAACTACGGAAGAAAAAATCATTCAACAACATTATCCTCGGAAAGCTCATTGAGCAAGTAAAAAAGGCTCAGTGGTTTTCTATTCTAGTGGACGAAACGACTGATGTCAGTACAATTACCCAAATGGCGTTCTGCATCAGATTTGTCGAGGAGGGTAATGTTAGCGAAGAATTCTTGTAATTTATTCACATAACTGATGTAACTGGAAAGGAACTAGCTGCAGTAATAACGAAAACAATCGAAGACCTAAATCTGCAGCCTCAACATATGGTTGGTGAAGGTTATGATGGTGCAAGGGCTATAAGCGGGCACATAAAGGGTGTTCAAGCACTCATCCTAGAGAAGTATCCGAGGGCTATATATGTGCATTGCAGCTCGCATTGCTTGAATATTTGCATCTCTGAAGGATGTTCTGTTCAAGCAATTAGACATTGCATTGGTGTTATTGAGAGCAGGGTTGTCATTTCGTCCACTTTTTTGCAAAAATTCCGGGACGCCGGAAGAAATGGACAAAATTGGACGAAATGGACAAAATGGAAGAAATGAAAAAAAAAAAAAAAGTTTTTTTTCACACATTTGATGTATAAAAATGTTATGAAGTACAATTAGTATCTCTCTTGCATTACCTATTTCCCAAAATAGAATGATGATATCATGCTAAAAAAAAAAGAATGGCAATTAACCCATTGATTTTTAACTAATTTTAGTTGGAAGAAATAAAATTTAACATAGTGAATAAACTATTGAGACTAATTACATTATAATAAAGTAGACAAATAGAAAAAAAAAGTTTTCTTAAATACATATTTTTAAAAAGAAATTAAAGTGTGCTGTCACCTTAGATATTTATTTAACACATTACAATCCCTTAAAAAGTAAACTTTATTTGATATTTTCTCATAAATTCTATGATTAAATTTTGTTTGAATTAAATACACATATAAATGTATATCATTTGTATTTGAAAATACATTAGATGCTACAAGAAATATTGGTTTAATTTTGATTCATTTGGTCATTTTAAAAATACAAATGCGACGACCAGCAGCAGGCTCTGGGCCCAACTGGGCTGGTCCTAGTCAAATTAAAGACCCCAATGAAGATCAATGGCCCTCTTAAAGCTATCTACTCCATTGCTCCTTACCGCCTCTTCCGGAAAACTGTTCCAAGTTCCCACTACCCTGCTAAAGTAGTAATTTTTTCGAATTTCCAGGTTAGCCTGAGGTTTAAACAGCTTAAAACAATGACCCCTTGTCCTGCTTTCCGTGCAAAAATCCAACCCTGCTACATCATTCATTTTAATAAATTTAAATAACTGAATCATATCTCCTCTGGTTCTCCTTTGCTCAAGACTATACATATTAAGCATTCTAAGTCTGGAATCATAGTCTAGATTAGAAAATCCGTTTACTAACCTTGTAGCCCTTCTTTGTACCCTTTCTAACACATTAATATCTTTCTTCAGATAAGGAGACCAAAACTGAACAGCATACTCCAAATGAGGTCTTACCAAACTTCTATATAGAGGTAGAAGAACCTTTTTAGATTTGTTTGAAATAGATTTATTAATAAACCCAAGCATCCTATTGGCTTTGTTACTAGCTATGCTGCACTGTTGGCTGAACTTGAAGTCCTGATTTATTAAGACACCTAGATCCATAACATTATCTGCCTTGCTAATGACTGAACCCTGTAAATAGCTTGTATGCTTATTTGCATGACCTAAATGCAGCACTTGACATTTCCCAACATTAACTGCCATACCCCACTTGTCTGCCCATTTAGTAATATGATCCAAATCCTGTTGCAGCTTATTTACTTGTTCGTCGTTTTCTGCAACCCCCATAATTTTTACATCATCAGCAAAACAATTCCTGTTTCCAGAAACATTTTCATGAATATCGTTCATAAAAATAATAAACAAAAGGGGACCTAAAACTGATCCTTGGGGAACCCCACTTAAAACCTCACTCCATTTAGAATAGTTACCCCTAACAACTACTCTTTGTAGCTTCCTAACCCAGCCAATTCCTAACCCAAACTAGAATTTTACCTCCTATTCCTATATCAGCTAATTTACTGAGTAGTGCTACATGCGGTACCTTATCGAAAGCTTTTTGAAAATCTATGTAAACAACATCTACACACTTTTTGTTATCTAAAGCCAAGGTAACCTTGTCGTAGAAATGTAATAAATTAGTAGCACACGATTTACCTTTTCTGAAACCATACTGCAAACTACTCAACAGCCCATTATTTTCTAAGAAATTCATAATCTTAATTTTGATCAATGTTTCAAAAATTTTACATACCACTGAAGTCAGACTCACAGGCCTATAATTTCCTGTATTACCTCTAGACCCTTTCTTGAAGAGTGGTGTAATGTTAGCTAGTTTCCAGTCCTCTGGCACTATCCCTGAGTTATACGGCGCATTGAATATATTTACTATAACGTCCACTAATTCCTCTGCACATTCTACTAGGATTTTTGGATAAATATTATCTGGTCCCGGAGCTTTTGTGGTTTTAATTTTTTTCAAATAAAGTAATATGTCTTCCCTGGAAAATACAAAGTCCTCAAGCTGTGTAGTAGCTTGCGTCTTGCTTGTGTCAACTGTTGAGATACAGTTATCGTTAAAAACACTGGAAAAAAAGTTGTTTAGAACATTAGCAATATGCCCATTATTCTGAATTAAATTTCCATGCTCATCTACCAGTGGCCCAATTTGACTATTTCGAACTTTCCCAGAATTTGCGTATGCAAAAAACTTCTTTGGATTCCTGTCAATATTATCTGCCAGCCTTTGTTCCAATTCTCTTTTCTGAAACCGTACCAAATACTTAAAACTACGCCTAGCCTCACAATACTGTAGCCTATCTGCGCTGTGACCAGTTTCTTTTAACCGACGAAAAGCAGCTTGCGTATGGTTTAGAGCGTCCTTAGTTTCCCTAGTGAACCACATGGGCCAAATTTTAGTATTCACCCCTTTTCGCCTAAAAGGAACATAATCCCCAACTGTTTTTGCTAGCTTTTCCTTAAACTCTGTCCAGAGCAGATTTACATCGCTATAGTCCAAACCTGATGAAAGAACAGTTTTCAAACTGCCTGAGTGCGACAAAATCAGTATTTTTAAAATTAGGCACAAACCTAAAATTTTACGTTATATTTTTTAAGGATTTAATGAATGTTGCCCCGTTGCAAAATATTTATGTACACAGCATTGTTTTATGGATAGATTAATGTTATTATAGGAACATATTTGATTTCATGCCAAAATTTTCTTTCTTGACATCAAATAATGTTTACTTCACAGGGTTTTTTATATTTTGACACTAAAACCGTTTAAAATTTTCATTTCTACTTTTATATTTTATATACACTTTTATTGTTGGCAATAAAACTCCTTCACAAAAAGAAACATTTTAAAATTATTTACTGCTGATGTGTGCATTAAGCATTAAATCTTATCGTCAATATTCATTTATTTTATACAGATACTACATTTTTATAGTATCTGTTGTTTATTAAATATTTGTTGGTATACATAATTATATGTGCTAATTTTGACATTAAAACTAGTACCTCATTGAAAAAAACTCAATATTTTAAAACATTACTTTTAAACTTTGGATTTTTTTAATCAAGAACTGTCATTTTCTTTAAAGTGGGCGAAATGGACAAAATGCTATTTTGTCCAGGGCGGTTTTTTCCAGGTTTTTTCCGGCGGTTTTTTCCGCCCCGGACAAAATCAAACAACCCTGATTGAGAGGGCACAAAAAATTTTTAACACTCCGAAACGCCAAGCAGTATTAACAGCTGAGATTGCAACGGCATCTGAAGAAACAAAAAAAGAAAAATTAAAGAGAATCTGCCCAACTCGATGGCTTGAGCGCCACTGCGCAGTGACAACTTTTATTGAGCTTCTTAACCCTCTGCTTTCATCCTTGGAAGAAATACAAAAGTGGGCTGACACAAAAACAGCTACCGAAGCCCGGCTTCTCCAGAGTGCTGTACTAAAGTGCGACTTCTTTGTGAGCCTTTTTGTGGTTGATCACGTATTTTCGTTGACCACGCCATAGAGTATATATTTGCAGACACAAAATCTGGACCTTATAACTGCAGTAAAACCTGCTATGATTATGAAATCAAAGCTGGAGGAAATAAGAAGTAACGCAGAGCAAACATTTTCTCATATTTTCAAAAAAATAAGTGAGCTTTGTGCTGAATTAGATGTCATCATTTCAATGGAAAGGATGGCATGGCGGCAGGCAAAGAGAGATAATGTCCCAGCCGATATGGTTGAAAAATATTTCCGACGATCTTTGTTCATAACTTTCCTAGAAAATACTATTCAAGCACTGTGCGAAAAATTTGAAGCTCCTGAGAAAATCTTTACACCCTTTCAGATTTTGTTAAAGGAGAATATAGATAAGAGCGAGGAAGACATTTCTGGTGTTATGAAACTAGCGGAATTTCATAAGCTTGACTCTCCAAGTTTATTGGGGGAAATTATTCTTTGGCAAGAAATTGGCAAGAAAAGTGAAAGAAAAAAAAAACCCACTTGAAGCTTTGCAACACTGCAACGCTGAGCTCCTACCAACAATAAAGTCTCTCCTCACCATTTCTGCTACAATTCCTGTAACGACATGCACGCCTGAAAGGTCTTTCTCTTCTTTAAAGTTTTTGAAAACATATTTAAGAAATACACTGGTGAAGAGTGTTTAAATGGACTGGCTACGGCTTACATCCATGACCGAATTCAAATCCGTGAAGATGACGTCCTAAACCAGCTGGCACAAAAGTCACGCAGACTACATATTGCTTTGTAAGTTGTAATCACCATATAATAGGGTTAAAGGTTCATTTCTTATCCATATAACAGGGTTAAAGGTTCATTTCTTATCCCGATCCCAAAAGTCCATTGTTAAAGAACTCGCGTCTATAGTTTGCTTATGTTTCCTTTTCACTTTTATTTTATTTTTTACATTTATATTTTATGCATATTTTTAAAATATTGTAACAATTTATCTTTTTATACGTCTATATCTCTCTGATAAATATATGTCATTTGAATTTTTATTGCCCTGAATATCATAATTTGTTTATATTTCTCGTGTTTGAAGCCATATTATAATGGTTTTGTTGATCCTTTGTTTTACATTCGTTTGAATTCGGTAGAATGCAGTGAAATGAATTCGCAGTGTATTGCTCTAACATAGTTTTAAAGTATAAATGTTGTTTGTGTGCAAATAAACAAGAGTTCAATATTTTTATTCAGTCGTTTGTATTTATTACTTTTTGTCGCTTATGAGGCAAATAATCAACTGTAACATGATTTCAATATTATCCTTTAAAATGATTTTATTTCTAAAATTATGCTAACATGCCAAAAAAAAAAAAACGCTGCCTAGTAATGCAGAAACATCTGATTCTGTGATTCTGATGTATACGACAGTTACAAGCCTTGAATATTGAAATAAATTTGTATTTTTATATAGCTATATGTAAATATTACTTTTGAATACGAAAACTAACTGCTACGGTGCGGCGAAGAGAGTGGTGACAGTCGCATTTGTACTCATGTTTTAGAGATATATCTGATCGTGAAAAATTGATATGCGTACATATAAGGATGGCTATGATGAAAAAAATACCCGCCCCCCCCCCAGAAGGAAATCCTGGCTGCGCTAGTGGAATGAAATTAAATTAAACAAAAAATGTGAGCAAAAAATTGAAATGTAAAGATAAGCAACACGAAAAGCAAAGGCTAAGAAATATAATTTATACGAATGGATGCCAAACAGCACAAAAATAAGGAATAGCATTTAGATCGTTAACAAAGTCAGAACTGTTTTTCAGAATGTGAAAGGATTCCCAAAAATCAAGATCTGATGGGTTGGGGCATTTTTGGACAATTTGAAAAGATTTAAAATCAAAAGAATGATTCTTGTCCCAACAATGTTGCGCAATACTAGGCTTATTTAATTGTTGCTTTTCACATAATTCTGATGTTCTTTTAAGCGGAATTTCAAAGTCCGTCGCGTCTATCCTATATAGGAAAGATTGCAAATGCAATTAATTTTATCAATACAACTGTTAAGAGGACGAATGGGATCTTTAAGAGAAGAGAAACATAGTTTATTCATAAGAGAGAATACCACCTGGAAATTGAAACGTTTGAGAATCTTAGCAACCTAATAACTCACAGAGGGAAAGAATGGCAAAACAACCAAATTCTTTCTGGTGACAGTTCTCTCAACAACAGTCGTTTCGGATTTATTAAAAAGTTTCTTAAAAATGGAATCAATCAAAGTATGAGGATAGTTTCTATCAATTGCCACAGCTTTAAGATACACTGCTCGACATTGAAAATGCAACACCAAGAAGGAGTGGTCAGAAATTCATGCAAATTTTACCGTAGACGCACGTCACTGAGTTATGCAAATGATATGAAATGCGCAGCTCTCCGACGCACGTGAAGTAAGATATAAGAGAATGAAGTTGAAAAGTGGGCTATGTTCATGTTGGTTTTTCTGCCAGACTAATTATCGGAGAAATTTGGTTTTTGTCTCGAAGGATACGTGTGATAGGAGGAAATGCCACGCCGTCCTCAATGAAGACACTTCCAGCATATAGACGACTTTACAAGGGGTATGGTGTTCAGACTGAGAAGGGGAGGTTGTTCCATACGTCAAATTGCAGCTGATACCCACATGGATGCAAGCACTGTGCATCGGCTGTGTCGGAGATGGTTGGAAAGAGGAAATGTAGCCACATTGAGGGGTGCAGGTGCAGCCAGAGTGACGTCAGACCGCTTGGATAGACGGATTCACCGACAAGCTGTGGCGGACCCGCAAGTCACTTGTCTGTTGATTCTGCAGCACGTGCAAGGTACCCTGGATGTTCCTGTGTCGACCAGAACCATTTCCCGTCGACTGGTTGCACGTGGCCTGCAATCACAGCGCCCACTAAGAAGACTGCCATTGACCTCACAGCAAAGACTCCAACGTTTGGAATGGTGCCGGACCAGAGCGACGTGGATGGCAGAATGGCAAACCGTAGTGTTCTCAGATGAATCCTGCTTCTGTTTGTCCAGCGATAGTCATCGCATACGTGTGTGGCGTCGACGTGGAGAAAGATCGAATCCGGCAGTAACTATGGAACGCCCCACAGCGCGACAACGTGACATAATGGTTTGGGGCGCTATTGCATACAATTCCGTATCACCTCTAATTCGTATTCGGGGCACTGTGACAGCCCAACGATTTGTAGATAATGTACTGCGGCCGGTGGCAATCCCCTACCTTCAGGGTCTGCCAAATGCAATTTTTCAACAGGATAACGCCCGGCCTCACAGTGCTTGAATCAGCCAACATGCTCTACTCGGTGTACAGATGCTTTCCTGGCCACCATTCTCTCCTGACTTGTCACCAATCGAACATGTGTGGGACGTGATTGGACACCGTTTGCAGAACCTGTCACTGCCTCGTTCAGAGGACGAACTGTGGCAAATGGTTGAAAGGGAATGGAGTGCCATCCCTCAGGACACCATCCGCAGGCTTATTGACTCCATGCTTAGACGTGTTTCTTCGTGCATCGCTGTCCGCGGTGGTCCTACTTCTTACTGAGCCGACGCCATCCTCGCTCTAAATTTTGCTTATTTATTTTGAAATAAATATCACTTATTGTTCCATGCTGTCTCTGTCTTCTTACCAAATTTCATCAATTTCTGACCACTCCTTCTTGGTGTTGCATTTTCAATGTCGAGCAGTGAAGTTGAGCTTTAAGAAGTTCCGGTGAAGAACAAAGATTAATAGCACGGTAAACAAGAGAATTAAATGCAGCATATTTTTGACTAGGAGGGTGAGATGAAAATCGATGAGGAGGTAACGAGACAGCAAAAGGTTTGCGATAAACGGTAGTTTCAAAGCCGAAGAGTACGAGAAACTAGAACATCAAGAAAGGGAATGCAATTATCCTGTTCTTTCTCACAAGAGAATTGAATATGAGGATCTATAGAATTTAAAACGAATAAAATATCATCATTTTGAAACTGGTTATGGTTCATTAAAACAAAACAGTCGTCAACATATCTAACATAAAATTGAAACTGTAATTTTTGGAACAACTTAACCTCAAAATAATGCATGTAAATATCAAAGATGTTAAATCCTTATTTACGAACGTTCCAATCGAGGGTGCATTATTATGCCTTCAAAGAAGACTTTCAGAATTTCATTTCACCTCTAAGGAAATTGAGGAATTAATTTCACAACGGAACTATGCCAAGAGTAATATTCAAAATGAAACTATTTATTCATTACTAAAAGTAAATCAAAGCTTAATAACAATTGTGACAGTCGCATTTTTTCGCCAGTTATCAAATAGATCTCTGTCATGGCGTTATTTTTTTTCTTTTACGATTCCGTTGCCAAAAAACTGTGAAAGAAATGTTTCAAAAAATGCAAAGCAGATGTATCGAATCGGCACCGATAATTTGATCGTGTTTCTTGTTTCAGTATGGGTTTTATGCTCTTTGAGAATGTATGACAGGGGGGGCACGTGTCATTGTGCCACCCATGCTGGATCCGCTATTATCTATTAGACTGCAGCAGAGTGGAACTCACACAGTTTGTATATGCACCACCCACCAAAACGTAAAGCTAATGATAGAGAATGGGGGGGGGGGGGGGGATCCCTGGAACAGGTATTTTTTAAACTATTTCCATTTAAATGACCCCCATTCTGCTGGAAAAATTCAAAATGAAAGACATGACAACAGGTAAATAGATAAATAAATGAATTTTTTTTAATTGATATAATTTTTACTATTTTTGGGTGCATTTACATCTTGAAACTTCTGCAGCCATTTAAGTAGTGTAAAGCATTTTTATAAAAAATATTGAGGCGGCGCATTTTGAGAAATTTAAATTTTAAATTTTAATTCAAATTTAATTGAAATAAATTATTTTTAGATCAAATCATGTTGTATACCATTCAAAAGCTCATTAAAAATGCTCAAATGGCACTTGTTTCAGGTCTCTATCGCAATTAGAAAAAAATTAGGTCATTTTGAAAACTGTGTCTTTCACGTGTTTTAACCCCTTTTTGTTACTTTTACAGCGCTGTATTTTCAAAACCGTTTCGTATTTTTCAAAAAAAAATTTACATTTTTACATGACTATCAACACTACCTCTGTACCAAATTTCACCAAAATCTGAGGGGGTAAGGTAAAGATGTCAAAAAATGTGTTGATTTGACGTGAAATGACCCCCCTTTTATATTTCAAATCTAAGAATAGTATTGTTTAATTAATCATATATCTGCGCGACAGAGTCCCACATTAGAAGAGACAACATATTTTAATTGTGGCATAAAAATGAAAAATTCTTCATAATGTCATAAAATAAGGATTAGCGGGATCAATCGGAACACTTTGTTCATTTGTTCCAATTCAAACTAATTTAAAGGAAACTGTTTGAAAAATCAAGATTCTAACCCCAATTCTTCTAGTCAAGACAAGGATTTTTTATTGTTTTTATCTTCTCGTGAGCATAACAGAAAGTTGCAGATTTCAAAAGATTTTTGCTCAGGAGACTTCTTTTTACTTAAAATACATGGGGGAAAGTCATACAGACATTTATGTAGCAAAAGTCCAGACCACAGACACTGATGAATAAGCGGGAATATCTTATAGGACAATCCCCAAAACCCAGAGATTTCAAGAAACTAAAGAAAAGGCAGCGAGCATCCCAGAAGATGTCAAAAAACTTAAGCCAAGCCCCAACTGCCAGTTTTAAGAACAAGTACATATTTGTGGACGACATGGGTGACTTCAATTTAAGTTACATCTGTGTATTTCAATTCAAAAGCATTTCTTAAAATTAATTTTAATTTTTCATGAGAGAGAGAGTTCAAAATTATTTTGAATTTTGACATGTGTTCTAATTGACCCCTATCAGCAGGGTGATTCGGAACACCTATAGATTTCTATATAAATAAATAAAGACTTTTCAAAATGTTTTGCTTTTGCTTGAAATATCAAAAACAAAGCAAGACCGAAGTTTTTACACAAAAAATAAATTAAAAAAAATCTTTTAACTACTTTTTTTACAATCAAAACTGAAAAGTGTAGATTCACCCCCACTTTATGGTATTGAAGGCTCTTTGAAAATTTTTCAAAGGAACCTTGCGACTTTTTTTTGTGGGACACTATTACTTTACATCACAAAAACTATTTCTGTATCCGCCTCAGTCAAGCTACTACTTCAGACAGGGAGGGTAGAAGGGAGGGGCGATCACCAAGACCTTGATACAGTCTTCAGCGTACTTTCTCGACATCGAAGTTCGAAAAATGCAATTTTACACGAGTTTTAACGGAGTTGGATTCAGGAGGTTTTGGGGCTCTACCCCATGAAAGGTTTTGAAACTTATCCAAAACTTATTTGACCAATATTTGTAATCCAATTTGCATAGTAAAAGGTGAGAAAATGTGAAAAATTTCTGAACCCGCCCTTGATTTTCGAGAAATAAGTGTTGGGTTGTACTCACGTAATGTCGGTAAAATTTGGTCAGTCTCAACAACCCTTGGAGATTGAAAATTAAAACTGCTTCAATCATATCGAAGAATGAGGAGTGCGGCGAACGAAGACAGAGCCAAAATGATTCCTCTACCGCTCGCGTTGTGTTACCACATCTTCGTACTCTTTTGATTCTTTTTCACAAACATTCAACAGGCTGCTTTCCGGAAGGTAGGCGTCTACGCGTCCGTCGTACTAAGGAGGGTTTAAGGGGAGGAGTTAAGCTTCCGACTTTGTAAAATCAACCTGAATGGACGAGAAAAGTAAATACGTCACTTCCGGGTACGTGGTTCACTAACATTATCCTCTCATTTCTTCCCCATGTTATTTCTACGGAGATTCGAGTGAGGTCTAGATTTTGTCAAATTTGAAGAGTTTAATCTTATTTCTTAGCTTGGAAAAGCATTTCTTCGAATTTCAGGTAAGTTGAAGTACAAAGTGCACCCAGTTTGTTGCTGATTTCGAAACGTATTTATTTTTTGAGAATTAATTAAAGTTTGTTTATGTTTTCGCATGCTGATATACTGAGCCACCATTGCTGCACGTAGTATTATTATGATTATACGTGATATTCATTTCATAAAAACTGGTTGAATTACTGAAACTATTTCCATCTAAAATGAGTAAGAGTCATCAAAATAACCGTATGCCATGATTTTTATGTGTTTTTCCTCCCGTTTTTCAGAAAACATAAATCTTAGTTGATGTTCGAAGAACCGATATTTTCCAATGTTACCTCATTTGAAGTGTTAATTCAGCTATTTTTTATTTTAATATGCATGTTAAAAGTTAGTTGTGATGTAAATTGTTGTGTTTTATAGTTCGTGAGCGCATCATATATACAATGTGCGTATCAAATATTTGTTTTAACATCGCTGTTTCACGTTGTGTTGCTATTGTTTTTCACGTTAAACGAATTTCGTACGCATTTTCCTCCAATTAAAAGCATTTACATTCATATTCTATAAGTTAAAGTCACAAAGTAAACCGTTTTTCGAAAATCTTGTGTATTATCTACATTTTGAGAGTTGATAAATGTTTACATTCGTTAAACTAACATCCTGTACGTTACTTGGTTTGAAATTGCCCTTTAGTCTGCTGGCACGAGATTATTCCTTTTAATTAATAGCCATAAATTTTACTGTTATGATTCAATATAAGTCCAAACAAAAAATGCGATATGCATGCTATAATCTTTTGTTCATGTTTACTGTATCGCACATGTTCTATGCTTATTCGCCTTGTTCAGCCAAATAACCAGTAGTCCATGAGATCACCTATTTTTTCCACAATAAGAAAAATGTGGTTAGTTATTTACTGTTAAAATTAATGCAAACAAGTGTTTTCTGAAAACCAGAAAGATTTTTTAATGATGTCTTGCACTGAGTACTGAAATTTTTAGTACTAAAAATGTACTGGCAAGTTTCTATATTTTTTAGAAGTTTGATTGCATTCGTCTCTTAAACTCTCCTGTTTTTTTTCTTTTTTGATTTTACCTCTTAATTAACACTAATTTTATACGTATAATTACAGGGTTGCCACGCCCCAGGGAAACCTGAAAAAACAGGGAAAATACAGGGAATTGAACAATCAACAGAAAAACAGGGAAAATACAGGGAATTTTGAAAATTTCTTCAAAAATCTGGAAAGTGCAGGGAATTTTATTTTTTTTCAAAAGTTCAAGTTGTTAAAATGAATTTGAAAATATGTAAACTACCAATGAATAAATTTATGCGCAAATGAATAAAATAAAAACAATAAATAAAATAAAATAAATAGTAATTTTACTTCACAGTTTTTTTTTTTTTCACTAAGTCTATTTATTTATTAGTAAATATTTAATTGTGTATTATAGAAGCAAAAAATATTTATTACTTAGTTTGAAATGCCTTTTAAAGCTTACGCTAATTTAATTAGAGAGTATGAGATTAGTCATCAATCCGTTCTATGATTTCAGTTTTAATGATTTATGCTTCCCCCCCCCCCTATGTTTTTATTTAGTTAGTTTTTTTTTCTGTGCCAGGATATTAATATTCACAAAGAATACCAGTGTTCGCTTGTTCAAATACTGCATATTCATGCAGGGAAAACACAGGGAATTTTTCTCCCGGAATTGAGTGGCAACCCTGAATTATTTTACCATATTCTATACTGTAAACTTCCGAGTATCTACGAATGTTTCATATTATTTTCTTTAATAGTGAGGATGTACTGAATGCACCTATTTTGACTTAGCCCAGCTTGCGCACATCTTTGAGTCGGCCACGAAACAGCTCATGTTCGTTTTGACCAGAAGAATATTTTGCTTCGTGACAGATACTATTGAAAAAGTTACAATCACTAATTAATATATTTTAAAATTGAAATAAAATGAGTAACCAACTTTTTTATAAAGTTTCAAGGCATGTACTAATATAAGTGATTATTTATTTTTTTAAACGCATTAGTGTTTTTGTCTATGTTTAGCTCATGCAGTTTTTTTTTTTCTTTTTTTTCTTTGCACTCAATTTCATAGTTTTAATCTATAGTTTTAATGTATGATCTAGTATTTATGCACCGGCATCATTTTTTAAACTTTTTGTCTGATTGTCCATGGTATTCATTTGTCTGCAGTTACCATATCATCCTAGTCTACGGATAATCAGGTATTTAATCAAATGTCATATTCTGTTGTATACAGGGCTTGCTGCCTTGCCATTATGCTACTCCCATTGTTCAAGTCAAAACCTATTAAATATTGATTTAATTTTTACCAACACTTATCTAATTTGTTTTGTGCAATTAATTTTGTTAGGGGTGGCAAATTACCCTTGTATGCAACATCGGCAGCAGCCCCGTATTTTAGAATGTATAACGTTTTCATGCTACCTATATGTTTAATATGCCGCAAAATATCACATTTTATTGATTTTCAAAAAGTTACTCAGTTTCATATACAAATTTTGTTAAGTTGAATTTCGTAAAATCGTAACGTTTTGTTTTATTTCAATATTTTAATTCAATACAATGTCGAGAAAAAGTGTTGTCAAATTATCGTATATCAGCCATTTCTTTGCTGGTGAGGGAAAGCTTGTTTCTAAAGGAGAAAACGTTCTTGAATCCGGACATTTTATGAGGATGTCCCTTTTGATGATATGGTAGAAGATTTATGAACATTTTATTTATTGTTAAATTACAACTTATGTTTATACTATTTTTTAAACTTCAACTTATGTTTATATTATTTGTTAAGTTATACTAAGGTTAACACTTTTAATTTTTTATTTTAATTTTCAACTACTTAGTATCCTATCCAACGGAGGTTTTTTTAACTTTAATGCATAAAGATGGGTATTAAAAATAACCTTTTATGTCTTCGTAATAAAATGCTTTTATAACATGTGCATAAAGGTGATTATTGCAAAATAATCATTAATTATGCACATGTTATCTGTTTAATGTGTTTAAATTTGTAATTGTTGTTAAATTTGTTTCTTTACATCTCTTCTATACAGATGCTGTGTTTATAAACTGTTAATAAAGGGACGTAATCCCGATGATTGGCGTAGGTGTTTGTCTAGATTTTTAATATCGCAGAAGATCCCCCCCGGCTCCGGGATTCAAACCTGAGCCCTGAGTTGCAAAACTGATCACAAGTCGACTTGGCTGTGCGCTCTACCAATCGGACCATGATTACTTCGGGAGAAAGAAGACAAACAATGTATTTATAAAAGTAGGGTATAATTGACAGTTCAACGCCAGTCGGCGGATCTGGATCAGATCCGCTACCGCCGCCTCCACCGCCAGCCGGAGGATCTGGATCAGATCCGCCACCGCCGCCGTCCACCGCCTCCCCAGGTCCGCCACCGCCGCCTCCCCAGGGCCGCCGCGAGGATGTTAGTTTTGGGATGGCAACATCCAAGTTTTGATTTCTTGAAATGGCAACAGGTTTAGTTGTCATGTCAACCAATGTTTTGGTTTCTTTGAATGGCAACACTTGTGTTACATTTTACAGAGTTAGTTTCGATCGTGGCGCCATCTATCGACGGAGTTATATTTTTTCTTAATTTTCACGAACTTAATTTTATTTTAGGTGCTCGTGGCGCCATCTATTGAGTGAACGAATTTAATTCTTTTTTTATTTCGGGACTTTGAATATTTTTGTAAATTTTACTGTGGTCGAGGTGAGGATCGAACCTCAAATCTACAAAAGACCTCCGTAGCTGTCAGATTGGTCAACGCGCAAACTGACTAAGCTACGGAGGTCTGGTATCTTGCTCGCCAACTATGATCCCAATATAATTTTCAGTGTTAAAGAACGCCATCTGTTGACGGAAATTTATTCAATTTTTAAGTGTTGAATATAAAATATTACATTGCAGGTACTACCTTTTCATTTTTAGTTATGGCATCGAGAGAGGAGCTTATGTGGATTACGGTCCTTTATATCAGTTTGTGTATTGTGATGGGTATAATATATATTTTAACTGGAAAATCTGATTTTGAAGTTTATTTTCTACTGAAACCGAATGATACATCTAATTCTCTCATATCGTTTCGAGGATGATTCATATTAAAGTGTCGAATAATCATTTTTCCTGCTGTAATGAAGAAGGCTTATCTGGAACCGGGTCGAGAAGCAAGTTTTGGTGGTGTCGATGCATTATATCGTGCTGCGCGAGGAAAAGTACCCAAGAAAGTTATCCAGAAATATATGTCGGGAGTGGATGCGTACACACTCCACCGACCAGTGAGAAAGAAGTTCCCAACCAATCGCGTCATCATCCATTCCATGAATCATCAATTTCAGGCAGACTTGGTCGTTGTTTCACGTTTACAAAAACATAACCGTGGTTATCGATATATATTGACATGTATTGATATTTTCTCAAAGTATGCGTGGGCGAAGCCCCTGAAGACGAAACAGCCTCGAGAGATTGTCGACGCTTTCAAGATTATTTTTTCTGAGAGAAAGCCAAAGTTGTTGCAAACAGATCAGGGTGGCGAATTTAAAAATGCACTCTTTCAAAAGTTTCTTCGTGAGAATCAAGTCAAGTTTTTTACGACATTTAATTCCGCAAAATGTTCGGTGATAGAAAGGTTAAACAGAACATTGAAAACAAAAATGTGGAAATATTTCACAAGTCATAATACTTATAACTTTATTGATGTCTTAGACAATTTGGTAAAAAGTTATAACATCACTTACCATTCCACTATCAAGAGAGCACCCGCAGAAGTGAACATCGATAATGAGAGCGACGTGTATTTCGCGATCTATGGTGATAATCAAATCACAGAAGGAAAACCATGCATTTTCAACATTGGTGATGTTGTTCGTATTTCCAAGCAAAAACTCACTTTTGAAAACGGATACGAGAAAAATTGGACTGAGGAAATGTTTATCATTACAGAGTGTGTGAAAAGAACTATTCCAGTGTATCGTGTGAAAGATTTAATGGGCGAGCCCATTCGAGGTACTTTTTACCCTCAAGAATTACAAAAAGTTAAACTTGAGGAAGATTATACTGTCGAAAAAATTTTACGGAAGAGAAAAAAGGAAAATCAAACAGAATATTTTGTCAAATTTCGCGGGTACCCTGATAAATTCAACCAATGGATTCCTGCCTCTCATTTATCTGACCTATAAATATCGAAGTCATGATATTACTTGCTCATTTTTGTCGAGATGTCATTCTTCGTAACATTACCGAGCGATAATTCCTTGAATTATTTTCCCGATAATAAAATATCGCATTTTATTACACGTTTATCGAAACCAATTGAACTAACAGGCAATTGGGAATGTGAGTTAGTCCAATTGATCTATCCTCATACTTGGTATAATGTGAACCGAACTTGATCGGATTTGATTTGGGTGATGGAAAAGAATTAGGTAGAAATATTCCTCCTGGATGCTATGAAAATGTACCTGACATTTTAAAAGCGATAATTATACCTGATCATGAGAATCGAATTTCATTCAACTACAATGCTGTGACAAAAGGTGTACGTGTCAAAGTCAAAAACAATGCACGCGTTGTCTTTCATGAAGGATTATCACAGATGTTGGGATTTCCACCGATGGTTGTTGGTGGCGAGAGCGACAAAAATGTAGAACAGACAGTGTTCAGCCCTCAAATCGCAGATCCAAATGCTCATTTCAGAGTGTTGATGATTTACACTGATATTATCGAGCATCAAGTCGTGGGAGATATCTATACCCCTACTTCGAACGGTTACGGTTACAGGTACAGACGGCGAAATGATCAGTGTTGAATATGAAAGGCCTCATTATCTACCTGTGGGTAGAAAAATTATCGACACCATTGAAATCGTTATAAGGACCAACACTGGACTGTTAGTGCCATTTGAGCGTGGAAGATCGTACGTGAAACTTCACTTTCGTCAGAAGTATCTTTCATAATGTATGTGCCATATCAATGCTGCCAAAAATCCTTCGAGGATTACTATACTCAGCAAATTGGAAATGAACTTAATTATTATCAAGGTGCCCCATATCAAAGGTGGATATGGTTTCGGTGTTATTCATTGGTTGTTCTTGATTGAATCTGGTTGTGAAAGAATGTGGAGGAGTAAGAAAAGGGATTTGAGTGGAGTTGTAGGGTTTGATTTGGGGGTTGTGAGGGGGGTATGGTGATTGGTGGGGATAGGGGGTTTGAGTTTGGGAGGAGTTGAGGAGTAGGTTTGTGAGGGTTTTGTGGTAGGTGTATGAGGATGTTTTGTTTTAATGGTGGGGAGGGTTTTTTTTGTTTTTGAGGTTGAGGGTGTTGTTTAATGATGGGGAGATTTTATTGTGTGTGTTTTGTATGATAGTGTGAGGAGAGGTTTTTTTTTGGATGAGAGATGAATGAGAGTGGAAGTTATGGGGTTTGAGTTAGGTAGGTGGGTAGAGTAAGAAGTAGATGAGAGTGGTTTTTGTATTGGGGGTTGTGATGAAGTGGATTGGGTTTGTGGGGTAAGAGGTGTAGGTTGTGATGTGAAGTGAGGTTGTGTATGTAAGAGAGATGAGGTATGAGTAGGTTTGATTTTTGTGATTTAAGGTGGTGAGATGGTAAGTGTTTGATTAAGGGGGGAATGAATTAGGTGGAAGGATGGAGAGGGGATATTTGAGTAGGATGGGGGTTAGTGAGTTGATGGGATGATGGATTGATTGTATGTGAAGGTGAGGATGTATGGTTAGAGGGTTGGTGGTGTTTGGATTTGTTTTGGGGGTATGTGAGATATTATTATTTAGTGGTGGGTTTTTGTTGTGTTGTAGGTTGGTTAGGGGGTATGAGTGATTGGGTTTTTGGGATTTGTGGTGTGTTGGTTGGGAGGAATGGGTTTTGAGGAGATGATTAGGTTGAGAGTGGGGGGTTTTTTGTTTGGATGGTTGTTGGGGAGGGTTATTAGGGTAGTGGATGGGTTAGGAGTGAATGATGGGGTAGTGGGGATAGGGATGGTTGGTTTAGTTGGAGGATGTGGAGTGAAGTGAAGTGTGGTTGTAGAATTGTAATAATGAGGGATATAGGATTGTGGTGTGGATTATTTGGGGAAAGGGGATTGTGAGAAGTGTGTGGATGAGGTTTGTTGAGTGGATGTGGGATATATGAGGAGTTGAGAGTGGTGTGTTGAATGGGGGGGGGGAGATTTTTTTGTGAGGTGGAGGGGATAAAGAGGGGGGGGTTTAGGTGGAGAGGAGGGTTTTAGGTAGAGGGGGTGGAGGGGGAAATTTAATTGATGTGGGGTTGGGGTATGATAAGGTGATGATTTGGGGGGAATGAGGAGGGTGAGTAGAGGAGATAATAGGGATGTGGGGAAAGAGGTTTATGATGGGTTGTTGATTATAATAGTGGATTTTGGGAGGGAAGTAGGAGGTGAGAAGTGGGTTTTGTTAAGATAGAGTTTTTTGTGGGTTGTTAAGAAGTTTAATGTGAAGAGGGTGTGGTAGAAGGGTGTTGTTAGTTGAATGGGAATTGGGGGTGGTTGTTGAAGAGTTGTGGGGGGATGATGGGTGTGGATATGTATGGTGTTTTGTAGGAGTATTTGGTTGGGATAGTATGAGGAATAAGATTTGGATAGTTATGAATGGGGGGAAGGTGTTATGGGATTGTGGGAGTGTTGGGGGAGTAGATATGGTTGTTGGGAGGGATGTGGATTATAGGTAATGAGATAAGGAGGTAAGGTTAAGGTTAAGGAGTTGTGGGATGTTTATGAGAAATAGTAGGTGGGAGTGTTGTGAAGGTTTGATGATTATAGAGTTTGGTATGGAGTGATAGTGGGAGGAGTTATAGGAGGGAATATGGGGGGAGAGAGATAAGAATTATTAATGAGGTTTGAAATTATGAGGTGTTGAAGGATGTTTTATTAGAGGATGGGGGGGTAGGGGTATAGTATAGGGGGGATATGATGGTGTGGTTGTTTGGAGTGGAGATGTGATGGTGTTGGTGAGAGGGGTTTTGGATGTATGGGGATGTGATGAATGTGTTGTGGGAGTAAGTTGGAGGGAATGATAAGTTTGATTTGAATTGATTGGTGGAGAGAGGGATATGGTGTAATTGGTGTTGTGTGATTGGAGTAGTTGATATGGAAATTGGAATGGTGGATTGGGGGGAGTTTAGGTTGTTTTGATGTGGGGTGGGAGTTTTGTTGGATTGTTGGTGAGAGAGGTTGGGTAGTTGTTGAATGATAGAATTTAGGTATTGGTTGTGATGTAGGAGTGTGGGTGTGATTGTTTGTTGAGGTTGAATGGGGGTTGGGTGATGGTGAAGAGTTTGGGTATTTGTGGATGGGGGGGGGAGGGGGGAGGGTAGTTTTGGGGGAGTATGTGTTGAGGATGGTTGGGTTAGGGGGGATTGGAGGGTGTTTTTGTAAGGTTGGAGAGAAATGGTTTGAGGGATATATGTATAGGTTGTAGAGGGGTATATAGAGGTTGTGTTATGGGAAGATGAATTGGGGAGAGGTGAAGGGGATTTTGGTGGGGGGAGGGTTTGTATTATTATGATAATTGAGGTTTTGTATGGGGGAAGGAGGTTGGGTGGTGATAATGTTGAGAGTTTGTATATGAGAGAGATGGTGAGTGGGATAGGAGAGGAGAGAGGTGTGGGTTGGTTGGTGGGTGTTAGGGGGTAATTTGAGGAGTTGTATGAGTGTTTTGGTGTTGTGGGAGTAGAGGTTTGTGGGAATATGGGGGGGGATTGGGAGGGGTTAAGGGAGTGATAAGTTATGGGGGGTTGGTTTGGGAGGTTTTTAGGTAGGTGGAGATATTTTTAGGGGTTTGTGGATGGGGGTTTGGAGAATAAAGTGAGGGGATGATTAGGGAGGGAGAGATGTTTTTTGTTGAGGTTTGAGAGTATTGAGAGAGTGAGGGGAGAGGATGGAGGAAATGATGTAGGGTTTTTGTGATTGTATGGATTGTGTGTGAGTGTTAATAGGTGGGGGGGGTTTAGGGTTTGAGAGTGTGAGAAGTTTGGGTGTGGATGTTTGGTGTGTAAGTGGGGGTTAGGAGGGAGATAGGTAGGTGGGGTAATGAATAGAAAGTATTTGTGGGAGGTGTAGGGAGGGTAGGGGAAGAGAGATATAGTGTGTTGATGAGTATAATAATTTTAGGAGGAGAGTAAAGGAATGTGTTAAGAGGATGGTATATGTTTTTGTGGTGGAGTATAGGGTGTGTTGATGAAGAGTTTAGTGTGTGGTTGGTTGGTGATGGTGGGATGGTTTTTGATTAGGATTTTGATTGGGGAATGGTTTTGTGTGTGGTGTAAATGATATTGTATATTTAGTGTGTTTGTAAGGTTGAATATATTAAGAAGAGAGAGTGAATGTTAGTTTTTGTTTTGGTGTAGGATTGTGTTGTGGGGTGTGATTATAGGTTTTTGGTTGTTTGGGAAGATTATTGGATGATGATGAGGGAGGGTTATAGGTTTTGGTGTGGTGATGTGGTTAGTTATTTATGGTAAGGAGTAGGTGGATGGGGAGAGGGTAATTGAGTATGAGTATTGGAGGGGGTGGGGGTGGATGAAGATAAGAGTATATGGTTTGGGTATTTTTGTGGATTTGAAGTTTGTTTTTTTGTTGGTTTGGAGGATAGATTGTTGGAGAATAGTATAAGTTTTGTTTTGGTTGGAGGTTTTGGTTGTTTTTGTTTGTTGGAGGAGTGTTGGAGAATAGTGAGTTGGTTAGAGGTTTTGTGGTATATTGGGGAATGGATTTTTTAATTTTATGGGGGGATGTATTAATTTAGGGAATGGGATTGTTTGATTTTAGGGTGGGGAATGAAATTTTAGTTTGAGTGAGGAGGTGGGGGGTGAGTGGTTGTGGGGGTGGGGTGGTTTTGAGTGGTGGGTTGTGGTGATGTGTGGTATGTTTAGTAGGGATTTGTGGTTGGTAGTAGGATTGGTTTGTGGGTTGTGTGGGGGTGGTAGTGATTTGTGGTGTGGGGAGTTGGAATGTTGTTTTGTTGGGGTGAGGTGGGTTGTGTATGTATGGTGGGTGTGAGTTTTGGGAGGTGGAGGTATGGGGGTTTTTGGTGGTGTTGTGGTAGGTTGGGATTGGGTGGTTTGAGGGTGTGTTGGTGTGGATGTTTATGATTGAGTGTTTGTTGAGTGGTGTTGTTGGGGTGGTATTGTTGGGTAGGGTTGAGTATGTGGGGTGGTGTTGTGGTGTGAGGGGTGTTGTTGGTAGTGTGGTTGTTGATGGATTGGTAGTTGGATGGGGGTGTGTATTTTGGTGGTGGGAGGGAGGTATTGAGTAGGGTGTTTTGTTTAGAGGAGTGTGGGGTGGGTTTGGTGATGGTTTGGTTTGTGTATGGGTTGTTTTGTGGGTTGTGGTGTTGGGTATTTGTGGTTTGTGGTGTTTGGTGTTGTGGTGTTGTATGGTTGGGGGGTTAGTGTTGGTGTGGGTGTTTGTAGTGGTTGTGAGGGTGTTTGTTGTTTGGGTTAGGTGGTGTTGGGTGGTGATTGTGGGTGTGTTATGTTTAGTGTGGTGGGTAGTTGGGGGTTGTGGGGTATGGGTGTGGGTTTGGGTGGGTTGTATGGTGTTGTATGTGGGGGGTTGTGATAGTGTGGTTTAGTGTGTGGGATTGGAGTTGTGTGTGATTGGGTTTGTGTTATGTGATGGGGGTAGTGTTGTGATGGGGTGTGGGTAGGAGTGTTGGGTGTTGTGTTGTATGGATTGTTGGTGGATAGGTGATGTTTTATGGGTGTGGTGGGTATAGGTGGATTTTGTTGTGAGTGTGGGAGTGTTTGGGATGTGGTTGGGGTGGGTTAGTGGTGTGGTTGAGGTATGTATGTGGGTGGGTTTGTGGTGGTTGAGGTGGGTTGTTTGGTGTTGATGAGGGAGTGGTTGTTTGGGTGGGGTTTGTGGTTGGGGTGGTTGGTTGGGGTGGGTGGTTTAGGTGGGGGTTGTGTTGTTTGGTGGATTTGGGTATTGTTGAGGTGGTTGGTTTTGGTGGGTTGTGTTGGATGGGTGTGGATGGGGTTTGTTTGTAGGGTTGTGGTTTTGGTGGGAGGGTGTGTTGATGGAGTTTGGTGTTAGTGGGTGGATTGGGAGTTGTGGTTTGGTGATTGGGGTGTATGGGTGGTGTTGTTTGGTTTTGTGGGTGTTGTAGTGTGGGTGTGGAGTTTGATGTGGGGTGTTTGATGTGAGGTTGTGGGTTGTTGGTGGTGAGGTGTTGTGAGTTGTTGAGGTGGGTGGGTTGTTGGTGAGGTTGTGGTGTTGGTTGGGTTGGTTGTGTGTGGTGGTTGTGTGGTTTTGTGGGGTGGTGGTGTTTGTGGGTGTGTTGGGTGGTTGTGGTTGTGGGGTGTTGGTGTTGGTGAGGTGGTGTGTGTTGGATTTGTTGGGTGGTGGGTTGTGTTGTGAGGTGGTTGGGTGGGGTGTTGGTTTTGGGGGTTGGGAGGGTTGTGGTTTGTGGATTGTGTGTGGGTGTGGGGTTGTTGTGAGTGTGGGTTGTTGTGGTGGTTGGGGTTGGGGTGGTGTTTTGTGTGGTTGTGTTGGTGTGGGTGGTGGTGGGGTTTGGGTGTGGATGTAGGTGGATGGTGTGATTGTGGGGGTTGGGGTGGGTGTTGTGGTGGGTGTTAGGTTTTGTGTGGGGTTTGGTGGGGAGTGGTTTGTGTGTATGAGGTGGTTGATGTGAGGGTGTGGTTGGATGTGTTTGGGAGTTGTTGATGGGGAGGAGGTTGTTTTGGTGAGTTAAGGTGGTTTATTGGGGGGGGTGATGGTGTTGTGAGGGAGTGTTTTGTGATTTTTGGTGAGTTTTGTGGGGTGGGTGAGTTATAGGATAGGAATGTTTTTTGGATTATTGAGGGTGATGTGGAGTGTTGATGTTGGGATGTTGAGATTGGGTATTGGGTATTTTTATGTTAGGGTGAGTGTGTGTTGGTATGGTGGTGTGGGGAGATTTGTGTGTGGAGTTGATAGTTTGTTTTTGAGTTTGTGGGGTTAGGGATTGTGGTGGGGGGTGGTTTTGATTTGGGTGGATTTATTGATGGTTGGGTTTTTGATAGAGGGATTTTGGGAGGTGGGTTTGATTGATTGGGGATAGTTGGGTTGGAGTATTTTGGGAGGGTGTTTGGTTATTTATGGGTTTGTATTTTTGGGTTTGTGGATAGTGAGTTTGTAGGTGTTGGGGTGTGTGGAGGTGTATGGGGTTTTTGGTGTTATGTAGGTATGGATGTGGGTTTGTGTATGTTGGGTTGTGGGTTGTTGTGTGGGTGTGGGAGTGAGTGGGGTGTTGTTTGGTATGTTGGTTTTGATGGTGGGGTTGTGGGGTGGGGGTGTGGGATTGTTTTTGGTAGGGGGTTTTGGTGTGTGTTTTGGGTGGTGTTTGGGTGATGGTTTGTGGGTTTGTTGTGGGGTGGGTGGGGTTTGTGGGTTGGGTGAATGGATTGTGTGGGGTGTTTTGGTTGTGGGTTTGGTTTGTTTGGTGTGGGTGTTTTGGGTGGTGTTTGTTTTTGGTTTTTGTTTGGTTGTGGGGATTTGGGTGGTGTGGTGTTTGGATTTTGGTGGGTGTGATGGGTGAGTGTGTTTGTGAGTTGGTGTGGTTTGGAGATGGGGTGGTGGATGGAGGGTTATGGTAGTAGTGTTGGAGGTTGGTGGGGAGTATTGTTTTGTGGATGGGGTGTATGGGGTGGTTTAGTTGGTTGTTGGTGGTTGGTGGGGTGGTTGGTGAGTGGATTGTGGGTGGTGTGGGTTAGTGTGTTGTTGGGTGGGTGGGTGTGGGTGGTTTTGTTGGTGTTTGTGGAGGTGGTGGGTGTTTGGTGTTGTGGGGTGTTTGGTGTTGGTGTGGTGATGTTTGGTTGGGGGTTAGTGTTGGGGTGTTTTGGTGGGTTTGGTTTTTGTGTTGGGTGGAGGGTGTTTGGTGTTGTGGGGTGGGGTTGGTGGGGGTGGGTTGGGTATTTTTGGTTTTTGGGGTGAGTTTGTGGGTGTGTTGGGATGGTGGTTGGGGTGGTGGGTATTGTGGTGGTTTGTTGGGGTGTGGGGTTGTTGGGGGGTTGGTGTGGGTGTGGTTGTGTTGGGGTGTGGGGTGTGTTTTGTGGTGGTGGGTGTGTTGTTGGTGTGTGTGGTGGTTTGGGTGGGTGTTGTTGGTGGGGTGGGTGTGTGGGTGGGTTGTGTGGTGGTGGGTGGGGTTTGGTGGGGTGGGTGGGTGTGGTTGGGGTGTTTTGGTGGGGTGTGGTGGTTGTTTGGGTTTGGTGGGTGGTGGGTTGGGTGTGTGTTGGTGTGTGGGGGGGTTGGGTGGTTGGGGGGGTGTGGGTGGTGTTGGTGGTGGTTTGTTGTTTGGTGTGGTTGGGTGGGTGTTGGTGTGGGTGGGGTTGGGTTGTGGTGTGGGGGTTGGGGTGGTGTTTGTGGGTTGTGTTGGGTGGTGTGGTGGGGTGTTGTGGTTGTGGGTGTGGGGGTTGTGGTGTTGGTTGGTGGGGGGTTGTGTGTTGTGGGTTGTTTGGTGGGTTGTTGGTGTGTGTGGGGTGGTGGGTTGTTTGGGTTGGTGTGGGGTGTGGTGTGGGTTTTGGGGGGTTGGTGGGGTGGGGGTGTGGGGTGGTGTGTGGGTGGTGTGTTTGTGGGGGTGGGTGGGGGTTGGTGGGGTGTTGGGTGGTGTGTGGGGTGGGTGGTGGTTGGTGTGGTGGGGTGGTGTTGTGGGGTGGGTTGGGTGGTTGTGGTGGGGTTGTGGGTTGGGTGGGTGGGTTGTGGGGGTGGGTGGTGGGTTGGTTGTGGGGGGTGGGGGTGGTGTTGGGGTTGGTGGTGGGTGGGGTTGTGGGTGTGGGGGTGGGGTGGGTGGGGTGTGGGTTGGGGTGTTTGTGGTGGTGGGTGGGGGGTGGGTGTTGGTGGGTGTTGGTGGGTTGGGGTGGGTGGGGGGTGGGTGGGGTTGTGTGGTGGGGGTGGGTGTGGGGGTGGGGGTGGGTGTGTGGGGTGGGTGGGTGGGTGGTGTGTTGTGGTGGGGGTGGTTGGGGGGTGGGTTGGTGGGGTGGTGGGTTGGTGGGGTGGGGTGGTGTTGGGGGGTGGTGGGGGTGTGGGGTGGGTGGGGTGGGTGGGGTGTGGGGTGGTGGTTGTGGGTGTGGGGGGGTGGGTGTGGTGGGGGTGGGTGGGGTGTGGGGTGGGTGGTGGGGGGTGTGGGGTGGGGTGTGGGGTGTGGGGGTGTGGGTGGGGGTGTTGGTGGGGGGTGGGGGTGGGGTGTGGTGGGGGTGTGGGTGGGGGTGGTGTGGGTTGGTGGGGGGTGGTGGGTGGGGGGGGTTGGTGGGTTGGTGGTTGTGGGGTGTGTGGGTGGTTGGTGGGTGGTTGTGGGGGGGTGGGTGGGGTGGTGGGGTTGTGGGGGGGGTGGGGTGGGGTGGTTGGTGGGGTGTTGGGTGGTTGTGGGGTGGGGTGGGGGGTTGGGGGTGGTTGTGGTGTGGGTGTGGGGTTGGTGTGGGGTGTGGGGTTTGGTGGGTGGGTGGGTGTGTGGTGGGTTGTGTGTGGTGGGTTGGGGGTGGGTGTTGTGTGGGGTGGTGGGGGGTGGTGTGGGGGTGTGTGGTGTGTTGGTGTGTGGGGTGTTTGGTGGGGTGGGTGGGGTGGGGTGTTGTGGGTGTGTGGTTGGGTGTGGGGGGGTGTTGTGGGTTGTGGGTGTGTTGGGGGTGGGTGTGGTTGTTGGGGGGTGTGGTGGTTTGGGTTGGTGGGGGGTGGTTGGGGTGTGGGTGGTGGGTGTTTGTGGGGTGGTGGGTGGGGTGTTGTGGGGTTTGGTGTTGGTTTGTGTGGGGTGGTTGTGGGTGGGGGTTGTGGGTGGGTTGGGGGTGGGGTGGGTGGTTGTTGTGTGGGGGTTTGGGGTTTGGGTGTGGGTGTTGTTTGGGTGGGGGGGGTTGGGGTGTGTTGGGGGGGTGTGGTTGTGTGGTTGGTTGGGTGGTGTGGTGTGGTGTTGGTGGGGGGTTGTTGGTGGTTTGGGGATGTTGGTGTGGTTGTGGGGTTGTTGGGGGGATGTGAGTTTGTTTGGTTGGTTGGTGGTGGGGGATTGGTGTTTGTGGTGGTGTTGGTTGGGTAGTTGGTTGGGATTGGGTGGGTGGGTTGGGGGGGTTTGGGTTGTTTTGGGTGTGGGGTGGGGGTTTTGTTGGATTGTTGGTGAGGGGTTGGGTTGTGTTGGTGTGGATGGTGTTTGGTGTTGGTTGTGGTGGTGGGGTGTGGTGTGGGTTGTTTGGTGTGGTTGTGGGTGGGGTTGGTGATGGTGTAGGTTTGGGTGTTTGTGGGTGGGGGGGTGGGGGGTGGGGTGGTTTTGGGGGGTGTGTGTTGAGGTGGTTGGGTTGTGGGGGTTGGGGGTGGGTTTTTGGTAGGTTGGGTGGATATGGTTTGGGGATTTATGTATGGTTGTGGTGGGGTATTGTAGGGTTGGTGTTATGGGAGTTGGATTGGGGGAGGGTGAAGGGGATTTTGGTGGGGGGGGGTTTGTAGTTATTTGATATTGGGTTTTGTATGGGGGGAGGAGGTTGGGTGGTGTGTATGTGTGAGGGTTTGTATTGAGGGTGGTGGTGGGGATGGTGTGGGGGAGAGGGTGTTGTTGGGTTGGTGGGGTGTTAGGGGGTATTTGAGGAGTTGTATGAGTGTTTTGGTGTTGGTGGGGGTGAGGTTTGTGGGAATATGGGGGGGGGATTGGGGGGGTTAGGGAGTGATTAGTTATGGGGGGGTTGGTTTGGGGGTTTTTGGGTTGGGTGGAGATGTTGTTTGGGGGTTTGTGGTGGGGTTTGGAGATAAGGTGGGGGGATGTTGGGGAGGGGAGATGTTTTTTGTTGGGGTTTGGGGTATTGATGTGAGTGTGGGGGAGGATGTGGTGGAATGGATGTAGGGTGTTTTGTGATTGTATGGATTGTGTGTGAGTGTTAGTGGGTGGGGGGGTTTAGGGTTTGAGAGTTGAGGAAGTTTGGGTGGTGGATGTTTGGTGGTGTAGATGGGGGGTTAGGAGGGAGATAGTAGGTGGGGTAATGAATAGAAAGTATTTGTGGGAGGTGTAGGGAGGGTAGGGGAAGAGATGATATGTGTTGATGAGTATAATAATTTTAGGAGGAGAGTAAAGGAATGTGTTAAGGAGGATGGTATGATTTTTTGTGGTGGAGTATAGGGTGTGTTGATGAAGAGTTTATGTGTGGTTGGTTGGTGATGGTGGGGATGTTTTTGATTAGGATTTTGATTGGGGAATGGGTTTTGTGTGTGGTGTAAATGATATTGTATATTTAGGTGTGTTTTAAGTTGAATATATTAAGAAGAGAGAGTGAATGTTAGTTTTTGTTTTGGTGTAAGGATTGTGTTGTGGGGTGTGGATTATAGGTTTTTGGTTGTTTGGGAAGATTATTGGATGATGGTGTGGGGTTATGGGTTTTGTTGTGGTGAGGGTGGTGGTTGTGTGGTATGGTGGTGTGGGGGGGTAGGGTTTGTTTGGGTGTGTGGGGGTGTGGGTGGGGGTTTGTGGGTTGGGGTGTTGGGTTTGTTGTGGGTTGTGGGTTTGTTGGTTTTGTTGTGGTTTGGGGGGGTGTGTTGGGGTGTGTGGTTGTGGTTTTGGTTGTGGGGGGGTGGGTTGGTTTGGTGTTTGGGGGAGTGTGTGGTTTGTTGGGTGTGGTTGGGGTTTGGGTGTTGTGGGGTATGTGTTGTTTAGTTGGTGGGGGTGTGGTTATTGTGTTGTTGGTGTTGTGGGTTGTTTTGGTGGTTGGGTTTGGATGTTTGTTTGGGGTGGGTGGTGGTGGGTGGGGTTGGTGTTGTGGGTGTGGTGGTTGGGGTTGGTGGTGGGGTGTTGTGGGTGGTTGGGTGGGTGGTGTTTGTGTGTTGGGTGGTTTGTTGTTGTGGTGGGGTTGTTGTTGGGGTGGGGTTGTTGTTGGGGTTGTGTGGGGTGTTGTTGGGGTGGGGGTTTGTTGTGTTTGGTTGTTTGGTGGGTTTGTGTGGTTGGTGGGGGGGTTTGTGGTTGTGTGTTTGTTTGGGGGTGGTGGGTTGTGTTTGGGTGGGGTTGTGTGTGGTGGGTTTGTGGTGTGGTTGTTGTGGGGGTGGGGTGTTTGTTGGGGGTGTGGGTGGTGTGTTTGGTTGTGTTGGGTTTGTTTGGGGTGTGGGTTGGTGTTGTGGTTTGTGGTGTGTTGGGGTGGTTTGGTGGTTGGTGTTGGTTTGTGGTTTGGGTGGGTTTGTGGGGGTTGGTGGTTGTGGGTGTGGGTTGGTGTGTGTGTTGGGGGGTTGGGGTGTTTGTGTGGGGGGTGTTGGTGTTTTTGGTGGGGTTGTGGGGTGTGTGGTTGTTGGTGGGTTTGGTTTTGGGGTTTTGTTTGTTGGTGGGGTGGGGTTGGTGTTATTGGTGTTTGGTTTGGGTTGTGTTTGTGTTGGGGGGTTGGGGTTTGTTAGTGGTGTTTGATGTGGGGTTGGGTGTTGTTTTGTGGGGTTTGGTTGTTTGATTAGGGTTGTGTGTGATTGATTTGTGGTGTTGGGTGTGGTTTTTTGTTGGTGGTGGGGTTGTGTGTTTTGGGTGGTTTGTGGGTGGTGGGGGGGTGGGGTATTGGGTGGGGTTGTGGTGTGGGGTTTGTTTTGTGGGGGGTGGGGTGGTTGGGTTGGGTGTAGTGTGTTGGGTTGTAGGGTTGGGTGGGGTGGGGTTTGGTGGTTGTTGTGTGGGTTTTTGGTGGGGGTGGGGTAGGGGGGGATGTGGTTGGGGTGGTTTTGTTAGGGGGTGGGATTGTGGTTGTGGTTTGGAGGGTTGGGTGGTGGTGTGGTTGTTGGGGTTTGTGTTGGTGGGTGGTGGTTGGGGGTGGGGTTGGTTGTTGGAGGATGGGTGGAAGTTTTGAGTGGGGTATGGTAGGGTGGATGATTGGGGTTAGGGAGTAATATTGGTGTGGAAGGAGGTATGTGGTGGATGTGAGTGTTGTGGTGGTGGTAGAGGTTGTTTGTTGGTTGGGAGTGTTGAGAGGGGTGGGGAGTGGGGAGGTTGTGAGTTGTGAGAAATTAATGGGGAAGGTGGATTTGAGAGTGAAGGTGGATTTGGAGGGTTTTGATTATTTTGTATAGGGGATGTGATGAGTATATTGGGGAATGGTTGGAGGGGTTTTTGGGATTTGGTGTGTTGAGGTATTAAGTGGGTGTTGGTTATTGGCTTGTAGTTGGATTATTAGAGTGGTGTGAGGTGGGTTATTGAATGTAAGGAGGAGATTAAGGTGAAGGAGGGGTTGATGGGAAGAATTAAAGAATGGATAAAAATATAATAAGATAAGAAGAAGAAAATGGAAGAAGATTAGGGGTGGGGTGGATTATGAATTGGGGGGTGGGAGGTTTGATTAATGGGTGGCGATGGTGATTAATTGGGGGGGAGGGGAGGTGGTGATTATAGGGGGTTGTGGGTATGTGGTTGGGAGTGAGGGAATGAGTTGAGTATTGGTTGTGTGGGAAGGTTGGGAATATTTAGGTTGGGTGGGTGGAGAGGAGGAATATAGTGGTGGTTAGTTGGTTGGAGGGGGGGGTTGGTAGGGTAGGGGGTTGTGGGGGGTTTGGGGTAGGGGAGAGTGGTGTGTGATTAAGATTTGAGTATTTTGTAAGAGGGTGAGGGATGTGGGATTAGAGATTTAGGTAGTTGAGTACTGAGTGCTGGTATGGTGCAGTCGTTAACTATGATCCCAATATAATTTTCAGTGTTAAAGAACGTGCCATCTGTTGACGGAAATTTATTCAATTTTTAAGTGTTGAATATAAAATATTATATTGCATGTACTACCTTTTCATTTTTAGTTATGGCATCGAGAGAGGAGGTTATGTGGATTACGGTCCTTTATATCAGTTTGTGTATTGTGATGGGTATAATATATATTTTAACTGGAAAATCTGATTTTGAAGTTGATTTTCTACTTAAACCGAATGACACGTCTAAGTCCCTCATATCGTTTCGAGGATGATTCATATCAAAGTGTCGGATAATCATTTCTCCTGCTGCAATGAAGAAGGCTTATCTGGAACCGGGTCGAGAAGCAAGTTTTGGTGGTGTCGATGCATTATATCGTGCTGCGCGAGGAAAAGTACCCAAAAAAGTCATTCAGAAATATTTAACGGGAGTGGATGCATACACGCTCCATCGTCCAGTGAGAAAGAAGTTCCCAACCAATCGCGTCATCATCCATTCTATGAATCATCAATTTCAGGCAGATCTCGCAGATCTTACAAGTTTACAAAAACATAACCGTGGTTATCGATATATATTGACATGTATTGATATTTTCTCAAAGTATGCATGGGCGAAGCCCCTGAAGACGAAACAGCCTCGAGAGATTGTCGACGCTTTCAAGATTATTTTTTCTGAGAGAAAGCCAAAGTTGCTGCAAACAGATCAGGGTGGCGAATTTAAAAATGCACTCTTTCAAAAGTTTCTTCGTGAGAATCAAGTCAAGTTTTTCACGACATTTAATTCCACAAAATGTTCGGTGATAGAAAGGTTCAACAGAACATTGAAAACAAAAATGTGGAAATATTTCACGAGTCGAAATACTTATAATTTTATAGATGTCTTAGACGATTTGGTAAAAAGTTATAACATCACTTACCATTCCACTATCAAGAGAGCACCCGCAGAAGTGAACATCGATAATGAGAGCGATGTGTATTTCGCGATCTATGGTGATAATCAAATTACAGAAGGAAAACCATGTATTTTCAGCATTGGTGATGTTGTTCGTATTTCCAAGCAAAAACTCACTTTTGAAAAAGGATACGAGAAAAATTGGACTGAGGAAATGTTTATCATTACAGAGTGTGTGAAAAGAGCTATTCCAGTGTATCGTGTGAAAGATTTAATGGGCGAGCCCATTCAAGGTACTTTTTACCCTCAAGAATTACAAAAAGTTAAACTTAATGAAGATTATACTGTCGAAAAAATTTTACGGAAGAGAAAAAAGGAAAATCAAACAGAATATTTTGTCAAATTTCGCGGGTACCCTGATAAATTCAACCAATGGATTCCAGCCACTCATTTATCTGACCTATAAATATCGAAGTCGTGATATTACTTGCTCAGTTTTGTCAAGATGTCATTCTTCGTAACATTACCGAGCGACAATTCCTTGAATTATTTTCCCGATAATAAAATATCACATTTTATTACACGTTTACCGAAACCAATTGAACTAACAGGCAATTGGGAATGTGCGTTAGTCGAATTGATCTATCCTCATACTTGGTATAATGTGAACCGAGAGAATAACTTGATCGGATTTGATTTGGGTGATGGAAAAGAATTAGGCAGAAATATTCCTCCTGGATGCTATGAAAATGTACCTGACATTTTAAAAGCGATAATTATACCTGATCATGAGAATCGAATTTCATTCAACTACAATGCTGTGACAAAACGTGTACGTGTCAAAGTCAAAAACAATGCACGCGTTGTCTTTCATGAAGGATTATCACAGATGTTGGGTTTTCCACCGATGGTTGTTGGCGGCGAGAGCGACAAAAATGTAGAACAGACAGTGTTCAGCCCGCAAATCGCAGATCCAAATGCTCATTTCAGAGTGCTGATGATTTACACTGATATTATCGAACATCAAGTCGTGGGAGATGTCTATGCGCCCCTACTTCGAACGGTCACAGTCACAGGTACAGACGGTGAAATGGTCAGCGTTGAATATGAAAGACCTCATTATCTACCTGTGAGTAGAAAAATTATCGACACCATTGAAATCGTTATAAGGACCAACACTGGACTGTTAGTGCCATTTGAGCGTGGAAGATCGTACGTGAAACTTCACTTTCGTCAGAAGTATCTTTCATAATGTATGTGCCATATCAATGCTGCCAAAAATCCTTCGAGGATTACTACACTCAGCAAATTGGAAATGGACTTAATTATTATCAAGGCGCTCCATATCAAAGAGGATATGGTTTCGGTGGTCTCTTCAAATCTTTTTTCAGAGCTGCGGTCCCCCTTTTCAAATCTGGGGCTAAGACTGTTGGAAAGCAAATTTTGAATAGCGGTGTTGACTTGTTCAATGATGTTTCACGCGGCGAAAATCTGAAAGTGGCTGCGAAGCGTCGACTGAAAGAAGCCGGAAAAAATTTGACTGATAAAGCTGCAGTTAAAATTAAAACTATGATTGGCTCTGGGAAAAAGAATAAAAAGCGCAAGCTTATAAAAAACAAATTCAGTCGGCACAAAATTAAGAGAGTGAAAAGACATCACGATATTTTCTCTTGAGAAAAAAAATGACTTCTCTCATCCATCGCGATTCTGAAGCATGTGTGAAATCGGAACTGGACTTATTCACGCTGCCACCTACACAGGCTGCAATTGAAAAAGGACAATTTGTGGAATATCATCCAATTGCAAGTGTGAAAGACGATGGCCCTCTGGAATACTTAATATCAGGGTCCGGGTCTGAATATACAGACCTCTCTGCCTCTTACATCTACGTGAAAGCTAAAATAGTCAAGCCTGATGGATCAGCATTACCCGACAAGGAGCCCGTCGTTCCAGCCAACTTATTCCTGCATTCTCTTTTTTCACAAATCGACGTAAGTTTGAATGAGCGAATCATTTCTTCGGCAAGCAATACATATCCATATCGAGCGTACATTGAAACTCTTTTGAATTATGGAGAAGATGCAAAGAAAAGTTTACTTACCTGTGAGATGTTTTACAAAGACACCCGTCCTGCAGAAATCGACCCCACCGCAGAAGGTGCAGATGATGGATTAAAAGCAAGATATGAACTTAGCAAAAATAGCAACGACTTCGAACTTCTCGGGAAGCTCCACTGATATTTTCGAACAAAATCGCCTTATGTTAAATTTGCTTGATATTAAAATTAAGATGATTCGAAGCAGTGCCCCGTTCTGCCTCTTGTCAAACAAAGAAGGTGCCGACTATAAAGTTGTATTGGATCATGCCTCTCTATTCATTCGAAAAGTGCAAGTCAGCCCTGGTGTTTCTCTCGGGCATGCAAAGGCTTTAGAAGGAACTTCAGCCAAGTATCCCATCGACCGAGTTCTATGCAAGACCTATTCTATTTCGAAAGGAAGTTTTTCCTTCACACAAGATAATGTATTTTTAGGTGTAATGCCTAAAAGAGTGGTGATTGGATGTGTTGAAAATGCTGCCATGAACGGACAATATCGCAAGAATCCATTTCTGTTTGCTCATCATAATGCAAATTTTGTTGCTATTTACGTGGATGGTCAACCTGTACCGAGTAAACCATTGGAACTAGATTTTGAAAGTAATAATTACATTCGTGCTTACTACAGTCTGTTTGAAGGATTTAACAGTGATAAGGGCAACTATGTATCGCGTGAACAATTTTCAAAAGGAAATGCATTATATTGTTTCGATTTCTCTGCTGATATGTGTAACGGACCTCATTTAAATTTACAACATCAAGGAAATTTGAGAGTTGAAATTAAATTTAGCAAAGCAATCGCTGAAACTCTATCATTGCTAGCCTATGTTGAATTTCAAAACGTGATCGAAATTACAAAGTCACGTCACGTGTTATGCGATTTTGCCAATTAGAATGGATTCGAATCAAATACAAAGTGTTCTGCAAAGCGATTCAATCACCAAAAAATATTTTCTGGGAGTGTTTCCCAGTGATTATTTAAGTGATATCAAAATCAATAAGACCCCAGCCTGTTTTATTGCAAATGTGGACACATCGGGTGAATCTGGAAGCCATTGGGTGGCTTTTTATATTGATCGTCAACTGGAATTTTTTGATTCTTATGGAAATCCACCATCTTTTTTCAAAGGACCTACCGTAAAATCAGGTTACTTGGACCCTAGGGGGTTACTTGAGCCCATTACAGTAAAATGATAAAATCTAGGTTTTCTACTCACTAGTCGAAGACTTGCACATAGTTCCTCGTTTCTGGGCTAGGTAGAAGCACTCTGCAGTCTCTAACGCTAGTACCAAACTCAGATTTTATCATTTTACTGTGGGCTCAAGTAACCCCCTTGTGGGTCCATGTAACCCGACTTTACGGTATCCATGATTTTATATCTCAATTTCCAAATGCGACTTATAATCCTATGAGATTACAAAGTAATGTCACGGTCGTGTGTGGCCAATATTGCATTTATTACTTATATTCAAAATGTTGCGGTCATTCACTGAAAACCATATTGTCAACTTTTGTAAACAAACATGTTTGTAATGATAAAAGTGTCTACAATTTTGTAGCCAATCATTTTCATGTATTTCCGAATTTCAATCAATAAATTTGCATTTAAATGAATATCATTCTTGTCTGTCTCTCATTCACGATGGAATTTCCAAAGTTACAAGTTAGCTTTACCATGGTGGCGTCGGGTCCAACCGGAAGTGGGAAGAGTCATCTTATTTCATGTATTTTGAAACATAGACATGAAATGTTTTCAAAAGTACCGGACAAAGTCATATGGTTCTATGGTGTGTATCAAAGTTTGTATGATACGATAGCCGATGTTACATTCATCGAAGGATTTCCCACGAATTATATGGACTTGTTAGGTGATAATACATTATTTATCATTCATGATCTGATGGCTGAGTGTGGAAAAAATGATGCCATCACAAAACTATTTACCTGCGGAAGTCACCATCTCAACATTTCAATTATATTCATTACACAGAATTTCTTTCACAAAGGAAAAGAAATGCGTGAAATTACTTTAAATGCACATTACATCCTTCTTTTCAAAAATAGGAGAGATTTGAGTCAAGTGACACATTTGGGGAAACAGATTTTCCCAAAACATTTGAGATTTTTCCAAGAGGTGTTTGATGACGCAACCAAGAAAAATTTTTCTTATCTATTGATTGACTTGAGAAATGACACTCCCGAAAAATTGAGATTACGCACAAATATTCTCCCCAACGAAACGCAATTCATATACCAAAGAAGAGCAGTATAAAAATGTGAAGATATAAATAATGCAAATCATTTGCAATCATGACAATCACGAAGCAACAGCTGAATGAGCTACATCTCTTGCAAATTTGCCCTGCAAAGCTGCAAAAAGAGTTACTGAAAAAAATCAATGTGAATTGTATCAGGGCTATATGCGAGTGCAGCCACAACGTGCTCTGTGGAAATATACCTCTCTCGAAACATCAAAAGAAGAACTTATCAAAGCATAAAACAACTCTGCGTAAGCTAGCTGATCGAAAATTAGCTTTAGCTAAGAAACGAAAGTTGGTTGTTCAAAAAGGCGGTTTTCTAAGTTTCCTTATTCCCGCTGCTGTGAATATATTATCAACACTTTTCGGCAATGGACCACGCGAGGAAGTACGCTCTAATTCCTGAAGAGATGGTTTCAAAGCATACTGTTTCACCGAAACAGTTAAGCGAACTTGATATGCAGATGATGAATATTTTGCAAAGCAATCTTGAAGAACATGAAAAATTGGCAAAGTATACAGAATTACTGCAAAAGAAATTAAACCTAGCAGAAAATAACCCTCCTTGGATCCCACCTCGAGAAGAAAGTAAAACAGAAGAAAATCCTCAGCAGTACGAGTCGACTATATTCAACAGTATTAATAAACAATATTTGAATCAAGCCCACAACTTATTAGACATTATGAAAAGACATTCCGATATCCTCACATGGAACGAGAAGGGTGAAGTCATTTATAAAAATCAGAAGATTGAACATTCGAATATTGCTGATTTATTAAATTTGATTTTCAGTCACAAGAAAAAAAATCCCGATATTCCGTGGATAAATGAATTTTTAAATTCATTACAAGAAATGAATGGTCCTAAATTTTTCGTGAAAAATAAAAATCTGTACGAAAAGAAAATTGTCACTGAAGAAGATGATAGAAAACCTGCTCCTTCTCCCAAAATTGTTAATCATCCAAGGCGGAAGCGAAAATCGAATGTAAAATGGGATAGTATGTATTAATAAAAAAAAATGCTATTGAATCATTGTCTCTCTCTGATCATTATTGATTAAATGCATGCAAATGAAAACATAAAAAAAAGTTAAACAAAATAATACATTTATTGAACATTTTCAATAATATTTGGAAAAGTACTTACAAATCATCCATTAGAGCTTTCAAATACTCCACAGTCATTTTTTTAATTTCATTATCACACATTTTCACTTTAGTAGATAAATCATTTACGAGTTTTAAAAAGTCAATGCATATAAAAATGTTGTTATCCATAGTGTAATATTTTTCTTTTACTGTTAGTGACATGCATTCATGTCGTTTCTGTGAGGGATGATTACATTTACATCCTGTACATTCATAGTTCATGTTAATACATGCACGCATTTCTCCGATAAAACAGTCAAAAATAATTTCAAATGTTTCCACTTCGTCAACAGGATTTTAAAAAAATTGCATTTCTTCGCATTTTAACATTTGCCGGAAATGATCAAATACGGCCTCCAAAATTTTTTCATCTAAACTCATATTATCATCCTTTATTTTCTTTATATCGTATTCTCTGAGGACGATACATCCTTTCTTCATCGCAAATTCTTCAACGGTTTCTACAAGTTGATAAGTTTCACAGTCACCATTTCTACAAACAACAAGTGCATCGTTTCCTACTACAAAATTACTGCTGGAGTATCTGGAATTGTATTCCCATATTTTTCTTTGAAAATAAATCCAACTCAGTGGTTGAAAATTAATTTTAACACCTGAAACACTATTTTCAAGCACAATCGTGATTTTTCCATTTTTTCGTAAACACACATTAATTTGAAGATCATTATCGAGCTCCAAAACGTTTAAGTTGCGCTCGTCAAAACGTTTGAATGCATTTTGTAAGAATATGTCAAGCCAATCTGCTGATTGTTCTCCGGCGGATGGCTGAGAAGAAGAAGACGACACTTTAAACACTGTGTCACTCGGAGAGGAACTTTGCACAGATTCGGTCAAGCTTGTTGAAGACACAAGGGGCGAGGGATTCAGCAGAGGTTTCTCTAATGTTGGAACTTCAATCTTTTCCGTTGGGATACACGTCTCCACTGGGTTGTCAATCTCCACGGGGTCGTCCATCCCTGATGTAGTGCACGTCTCCGCTGGGGCGCATATCATCGTCGAGGCATTCTCGAGGTTCGATTCTCCACTTTTAAAAACAGCTTGAGGGAGGGCAGTTCGACATGAAACTTTTCTTCGACGTGGAGAGCTAATCGATACAATTTCCATTTCAGACTGATTGAAGAGAGGAAAATCATCCAGGGTCCACCACTCGGACCACAAACGTTTCGTTGCAGGTGGGATCACATTGCTCATGATGTTTCGAAAGGTGATGCTGATCCTCGGCAGAGTCACAGTTCTGTTGGGTTTAATCCCATGGGTGAATAGTTCATTGGTGGGCGGCAGCATAACATACAAACTACCATGCTGACACTCTAATTCTTGAGGCGGGAATCCAAGTCTTTCAAAGGAGAGTGTTCTGGAGACTCCAAAGTTGACGCAGGCAACGCCGCTGGATGGATCTATGCTTTTCTCATTGTCTTTATGCTGGCCAAGAGCTGCACTTCCATCTGGATAAAAATTGAGTAGGGCATAGTTGTATGACTTGCCCGTAGCCTTTTCAACATCCTCTTTAATTTTCAACATCACCAGATTCCACATATGAGCCGGATTCGAGGTGCCGGAGTAACGATAGTCCAGTCCTTCGTCACCGAAGGCATACGATTTGCGTTTCGGTGTATAATGTTTTCCGAACACCACAACATTAATGGGTTGAAATGGAATGTTTAAAAGTTCTTTGAATATAGCATCAGCTTCTGTACGAGTGTAAAAGCGTTCTTTTACTTGAACGTTCCGGGCATTTGAAGAAAGTGCGTAATCCATTTTTTTTTTAATTTCTCAAACAGCATAAAACTAGCAACTGAACACAACGAAATCAGGAGTAAGAATGCATTTGGAAATGGTCTTAATGAGATATCAATTCGTGGCGTTGCAGTCGGATTGATTAAACATCACGTGTCATTTAATCATCAAGATAATCACAAGAAAGTATGTGAAATCTCTTATCACATGAGGTAGGAACCCGCTCTTGTAGACATTGATTCATCGACAACTAACCGCAAGCTTATCAATATCATCCAATGTTTAATCCGTGGACAATCACGTGGTCATCAGTTATCAGTAATAATTTTCTTATCTTTCTGATTCCACGTCATTTGAGTGTATGACTTCAATGTGGTAGCTTGCATTTTGTGGATGGAGAAGGTACCCAAGGAAAAAGGAAAGTTTGCCGAGAAATCTTGCCTGAAAATCGGGATACGTACGGGTTGACATCGTGTCGAACGGGTGAGTCTACAACTTCAATTGATATTCGTGAAGAAGCATGCAAAGTCGGGAATTCCTAAATAATATTCTCATTCGATGGTGTGAAATTGATTAAATTCGACTAATTACTAATTAAAATGATGGGGCAATTAAAAATAGTTATTTATTACAGCGGATTAGATGATTAACAGCATTAAAAAATTAATTTTCGCTGACAAAGTCCCCATTTCAGTCTGAAAAATCGACAAAGTTCGAAAAAGAAAATTAAACTCGTTGAAAAATAGTTAAAGTTCTAAAATTAACATGTAAAAGCGAGAGGGGCAAACTGAAAAACAGTAAAATTCGTTAAGAAGCATGCAATGTCGGGAATTCCTAAATAATATTCTCATTCGATGGTGTGAAATTAATTAAATTCGACTAATTACTAATTAAATTAGAAGGTTAATAAAAAATTAGTTAATCATTACACTGGGTCGGTAGGTGCAAAATTAATTTTCATTGACAAGTTCGATTTTAGCTTGAAAAATAAATTAAGTTTGAAGAAATAATTAAATTCGAAAAAAAATAAATTTCCGTCAACAGATGGCAGCATCGTCGTTCTTTAACACTGAAAAGTATATTGGGATCATAGTTAACGAGCAAGATACCAGACCTCCGTAGCTTAGTCAGTTTGCGCGTTGACCAATCTGACAGCTACGGAGGTCTTTTGTAGGTTTGAGGTTCGATCCTCACCTCGACCACAGTAAAATTTAAAAAAATATTCAAAGTCCCGAAATAAAAAAAGAATTAAATTCGTTCACTCAATAGATGGCGCCACGAGCACCTAAAATAAAATTAAGTTCGTGAAAATTAAGAAAAAATATAATTCCGTCGATAGATGGCGCCACGATCGAAATTAACTCTGTAAAATGTTACACAAGTGTTGCCATTCAAAGAAACCAAAACATTGGTTGTCATAACAACCAAACCTGTTGCCATTCAAAGAAACCAAAACTTGGATGTTGCCATTCCAAAACTAAAATCCTCGCGGCGGCCCTGGGGAGGCGGCGGTGGCGGCCCTGGGGAGGCGGCGGTGGCGGACCTGGGGAGGCGGTGGACGGCGGCGGCGGTGGCGGATCTGATCCAGATCCGCCGGCTGGCGGTGGAGGCGGCGGTGGCGGATCTGATCCAGATCCGCCGACTGGCGTTGAACTGTCAATTATACCCTACTTATAAATTTGCATTGCGGTATGCCGCTGCATTTATTAAATCACTGGAATGCTAAAGTTAAATAATTTTAATTTCCAAGAAAACACTTCTTGCTCTTTTCATGATTTTTGTACTCTGTAATTGTCTCTAATTACTTTGTTTTTAATACAGTTAATTTCTGAGTAAGATGCAATGCTACTTGGCCTGGGACTGACTGGTTGTACTGGAACCATTTCTTCATTGCAGGTGGTCCTGAAAATATTTAATGATTAATTAGATTATAAAAAGAAAATTACACAATATTCACATGCTTGCACAACAACAAAGTTAAAATAGATCTTTTTTTTTTTTTTTAAATAATCATGTGTCCTTGATCTGTACATGAACTATATTTATTATCTCATACGTAAAGAAAATAAAGGTTCACAAAATAAATTGCAAATATTGATGAACATATAATATGAGTGGGTTCATTCATTCATATTTATGAAAACATATAATAATAAAAAAAAAATTCTGGTAGCTGTTTTATATTTTAGTTTTAAAAAAAAAGTTAAGACGGTGCATCAAACTTAAGAAAAATGGAAAATAAATAAAATGTTGTTTTAACATCCAAGTGTTTTTTTTTCTTACACTTCAAATACTGTAAATGGAATAACAATTTGAATGTTACAACTTGCATTGATAGTAAGGATAAAAGAATGTTTTTTTTTTTTTTTAAATCCTTACACAAAAATGAGGATATTTGTTATTTAACAAAAATCTATTGAGACGTTTAGGTGATCATATTCTATTTCATTTTTTTACATTAAGTTATTCTCTGGTTACCCTAACGAATAGGTAGTACATTCACATTTGATTAACTCTGAAATTCACTAGACATACATGCATTTAATGCTTTAGAATTAAATTACTTAAATCAATGAAATTGTGCATGTATACTAACATGAAAAAGTCGAAATGTACCTTATATTTTTGATCCAAATTTTTTTAAAGCTTTTCATCTTTAGGAAATCGGAAATAGCTACATTTGTCCTGCTTACTAAAGTGTTTGCTATTCGGTACGAAACAATTTACCATCCTAAAGGGAAAAAAGTATTAAAAACATACAAATATACAGTACAGCAGAACTGTTCGAATCGCCACATTAACATATTTATGGATGAATAAAACATTTCAATTAAGAAATTTTCAACAGTGTTTCTTAGATATTGTGTCTCAGTGACATTGTAAAATCAGTGTCGGCTTAAAGAAATTCTTCTAAAGAGTTACACTGAAAAGCAATAAGTACATACACAAAAATGCCATTGCTTTAAGGCTTACAAAGATAACTTTCCGAGACTAATCCAGAATTCCGCGAGTACATATTTTAGTACTGTTTACACATTTTTGAAGGGGCTGCAAGAAAGGAACATATGAATGAAAACTCTTATAATAAGTATACTTTAACATGTATTGGACTCTGCAGAGGCTGAACAAAAAAGCGTATAATACAGAAACAAATAAACGGAGCTTCTCTGTACAATTTTCCTCATAAAGTATTGTTTTGGGCATTTCTGCTATTTGCATAACTTTTTTACACTAAATTCTTAATTAAAAAAATCAATTTAAATCCAAGAGTCATTTTCAACAACATTGTCAAAACAAAGTTCAATTTGCACAACTTCGTGAAAGATGTTCTGTTTGAAATGTTTTTAAAGTCAGATATCAATTTTTCGGTAAAAAATACGCACAATGAATCAAAACTAGAAATGAAATCCTATCGATAATTTAACTAAAGCAGAAAATAACACCAACACCACATTGATAAAACAGAGGGAAAATATACATATAGGTAAAAATAGGTTCAGCTAATGCACTCAAATCTTATTCCTAAAAACAGAGAGAGTACGTATGATGTATTCTGTAACTTTGACCAATATGTTTGCAATGTTAACGTTTTTTAATACAAAGAAAACCAGCAGCGATTAGTGATCAGTGAAAATGAATAGCATGACAGCACGGAACATGGAAAATCAAAAGTTTATGGCATGCACATTGCCTTTATTGCTTTACTTATCTTGAATAAAATAGAAAATTTATGACCATAAAATTTTAGAAGAAACTAATACCAGCAGACGATAAGAAGTAACGTAAAGGATACTTATCAAACGAATGTAAACAAATATGCATCAACTCTCAATATGTAGATAATACATAAAATTTCCGAAAATGGTTTACTTTGTAACTTTAACTTATAGAATATGAATGTAAATGCTTTTAATTGGAGGAAAATGCGTATGAAATTCGTTTAACGTGAAAAACAATAGCAACACAACGTGGAACAGCGATGTTAAAACAAATATTTGATACGCACATTGCATATGTGATGCGCTCACGAACTATAAAACACAACAATTTACATCACAACTAACTTTTAACATGCATATTAAAATAAAAAATAACTGAATTAACACTTCAAATGAGGTAACATTGGAAAATGTCGGTTCTTCGAACATCAACTAAGATTTATGTTTTCTGAAAAACGGGGGGAAAAACACATAAAAATCATGGCATACGGTTATTTTGGTGACTCTTACTCATTTTAGATGGAAATAGTTTCAGTAATTCAACCAGTTTTTATGAAATGAATATCACGTATAATCATAATAATACTACGTGCAGCAATGGTGTCAGCATGCGAAAACATAAACAAACTTTAATTAATTCTCAAAAAATAAATACGTTTTGAAATCAGCAACAAACTGGGTGCATTTTGTACTTCAACTTACCTGGAATTCGAAGAAGTGCTTTCCCAAGCTAAGAAATAAGATTAAACTCTTCAAATTTGACAAAAACTATACCTCACTCGAATCTCCGTAGAAATAATATGGGGAAAAAATGAGAGGACGATGTAAGTGAACCACTTACCCGGAAGTGACGTCACACTTTTCTCGTCCATAATAAGGCTTTTTTTTTACTGCCCGTCCTTGAAAACTTGCAACAATTAAAAACAATTTAAAACTTGCCATATGCTATGTGTTTTTGACATGTTCAACTAAACTATGTATTTGAAATTAGCCAGCCATATGCTTTTTGCACAGCAACGGAACATGGCAACCGTTCCTGGTGGACAAGCAACTCCATGTTTGCCGTATGCGTAGCATGGTATGGACCTGTTTCACGTGTCGTCACAGGTCACGTGATGTAGATGTCATGTGATCGCGCTTTGCACGAAAACAGCTAGTCTGTGGTTGTTGGCGGCATATTTTTTGTTTACCATAATTATTGTGAAATAATCATTCTGCTGGTGGTTAGTTGTTGTTACGAATGTACTTTAAAGATAAGAAAATCAAACTACATTGTTTTGCAAGGATTTCCGTAGAAAAAAAAGTTCTTTGAACAGCTTGTCAACACAGAATGACAAGCATTCGCTACGAACGAATACAAACTTATGAGAACTAAACTAATACTATTAAAACTAAAGCCTATCGTAGCACATATGACATCCTGTAAGTACCACACTTCTTGCTCTATTATCGAATACATGTGACATTCAAATGCCTTTTTAACAGATTCAAATGTGCACGTACTATTTTTCCGCGACCTAACACGTATTTCCAATTAATTTTTGACATCAAATTGACATTAGTTATGATACTTCTTTTCTGAAAACTTCATGAAGTTCAAGCCTAAGACTTTGAAAAATTTGTTGTTGAATTTTTTGGAGTATCAAGTGTATGGATCATAACCATGATTTCAAGCAATTTATTGAAAGAAAAACAAGAATCGAAGAATTACTACTGCTTCTTCATCACTGGATGGCTATGACAGGGAGATTTGGTGTCATATTTATAATAAATTCCTCTGTTGTAGCTTTTCAGTTTACCTGGCCAACACTCTGCAGTTTAAAATTGCTTTCATTTCCTTGCTGGATGCATTACATTTTGTTTTGAATGTAAAGTTCTACGTCAAAACTTTCTTAATGTTTTATTAGAGGTAAGATAGTGGTCGGAAGTAGCGCGCTACAAGCAGAGGCGTAGGAATGGGGTGGCATCGGGGCAGATGCCAAGTTCGCCAAAATTGGGAGGGCGCCAAATAAGCACTTGCTCCACTATTAAGAAAAAAAAAACAGTGGAGGAAGGAAAAAAAAAAAAACGTAAGGCTGGAATGGCCCTAATGAGGTAGGTATTAAAATAGTTTATCGTTTAGAGATTAAAAAAAACATTGTTCATCAAATGAGTGAGTATTATTTTCAGTGGATCTTTGTACTGAAAAAGTTCAACAAATTTTATTAATAGGCATGGGTAAAAAATTTTATGTAAATGTTATCTATTATTTTTTGCTTTTTAGTTGCTTTAAGTTTGCTTTAAGGTTATGTTGGTTCCTACAGTAACACAGTCCCAAGCAAAGTGGGGCAAGGTGTAATAAACATTAAGAATTGGAAAGCATTTGACAAGAAGAGGGCACTGCGGGGAAGGCCTGCCCCACACACCCCCATTAGCTTTATGCAAAACATATTAAAACATGTTATCATGAAACCTGAACATTTGAAACACGATTGAAGAGAAACTCGTGCTTAAAGGTTACCGTGTAGAGCATCTAGGCAGAGGCGTAGGAACGGGGTGGCATCGGGGCAGATGCCAAGGGCGCCAAAATTGGGAGGGGCGCCAAATAAGCACTAGCTCCACTAAAAAAAAAAAAAAAAAGGAGGAAAGGGGGAAAAAAACGAAGTAGAGGAAGAAAAAAAGATGAATGTACTAAAATCGAAACGGTGTCACGCCAGGCCTTCCTCAAGAGCAAATAATAAAAATAAAAATAATAAAACATAAATAAATAAAAACAAGACAAACGTAGGGCGCCCTAATTGAGAACCTCCTCCTTGTAGTCAAGTCGGTGAAAAAGGTTTGCAACAAAAACAAGTCAAGTCATAAGCTTCCTAGGAAAGAGAAAGGACAAATAAAAATAACAATCAAACAATATTGGGACTGCAACAAGGCACAAACTTCACGAGAAAAATAAAAGGTAAACAAAATTATTGAGTGACATGTGGCATAAGTTTTTTTTTTTTTTTTTTTTTAAGAGGAAAAAAGAAAGAAACTATGAAATAAGAAACACGAAAGTTGGGGCGGCATCTATTTAAAAAAACCTATGCAAAATTGGGGCGCCATCGGGATATAGCACTTTTAAGAAAAAATAAAAACCAAGCAAAATCGTTTTCGACAACGAAGAAAACTGAAAAACGGGTTCAAGTGAAAAACGGGTTGACAGCAAAGTTAGGGCGTCATCGAAGTACAGATTTCACTAAATAGCAATAGTTGGCAAAAATCACCCCAATGCTCAAAATAACACCACGCTTCTATAACTTTTTTGACCCGCAGAACGGTAAAATATTATAAAAAATTTTGTTTTTTGACAAAAATGTTTACTAGATAGTATAGACCGCAGATCGGTTATATTTTACATGTGTTAATCAGAAGATTTTTAATATGAGCTATTTAAAAATGCTACAGCACAAAAATGATGTTCTCAAGGCCTCGATTACATACTTATAGTCAGTGGCGTAATCTGGGGGGGGGGCATAGGGGGCAAGTGCCCCCTACTTTTTTCGGTCCAGGGGCAGAGTTATTATTTTGTCCCCCTAGTGTTTAAGTGAAAAAAAAATTAATTGTTTGTCAAATGATGCGTACCTTATTTTCAAACGAGAAAAAATGTAATTTCCTTAATGTAACCATTGTAGGAAAAGACGGGACACAGAGACAGTCTCGGTACAAGGAAGCAACCTCTCCTCCTGATAGCGAGCCCCCGCCCCCTTTTCCTCGGAAACTGCTTAAGCAATAAATAGGGTCTGATTTTATCCATAAGACCTCCCTAGACACACATGGTCAAACAAGGGGCTCTGAAAGGACAAAATCTATTTAATTTACGTTGCTTAAGGTATCTTTGAAAAAAGCAATTTGAACGAAAAAAAGATGATAAAATTGCATAGTAAAACAATACTTGTAGCTGATACTTGAAAGTTGTTTGGCAAATTTAATTGATGTTTTTCTTTTTCAATTTCTTTTTATTATTTTTTAAAGAAACATTTACATGACATTTTTTTAAATAAATGTTACAGTACAGTCCCCGCCTCCCCCCTCGACTCTGATTCAGATTAGCCCTCTCTCTGTTTTTACTTCCCCCCCCCCTTTTTTTTAATTGCAACCCTGAAAATCCGCTGTAGGGCAATTCCACGGTAACTTACGTTACATTTCGACCAACTCTTATGCATTTAGTACCTCAGTACAGACAAATTTTGTTGTACAAATCTTGTATGAAAGCATTTTTTGAAAATGACAGTTGAAAGCAAAATTAAAATGCAAAAATATTCGATGCATTTAAATTTTACAAAATCTAGCAGTCAAAGATAAGGCAGTAACTTGCGTTACACAAAAAGGGAATGACATAATATGAAAATTGGTTCTGGGGCAAATTTCTGCTCTATTACAGCTGTTTTATTGTTTGGAACATAATTTATCAGTCCTTATAATGCTTAGGAATATATTTTCATTAATTTAAAAATTTATTTCAAAAATTGAAAATTATGGGAATTTTTAACTGGGTAACTTATGTTACAATAACTTACATTACAAAATTTACTTACATGCATATCTTTATTACAAAAATTAATGAATGAAAATTACAGCTTAGTTTAGATCGAAACATTGAAAATTAACAATTATGAATTAAATTTACAGAAATTTAATATCAAACTCAATGAAAAATCAAAAATATTACATAACATAAGACTTAAATCTATACTGGCTGCTGCTATTAACAAGTTCAGGTAATTCAATTTTTCAAATCATTCTTTCTTTCTTATTATAAATTTCATCTGTCGTTACTGGCCATTTCTAATTGGTTCCAACAGCAGCCATTACTTATATTTTAAACTCGTTTTCTTCAATAATCGTCACAACTCAAGGATACATTGTATTTTCGTACTTTACTACACACCATTCACCAGCTTTTATCTCTGTTTTTTCTTCTTGTTCCTTAAAATACTTAACTAAACAAAACCCCATAGTTTGTTAATTTCTAGTTCTTAAATGGTCATTGTCAATGTGCGGATCTTCAGAAAGTATTTTTGATAAATTTTGCTTTTTCTAACATATTTCAATACCATAAAGAGGGACTTATATTTAAAAATCTGTAATATCCACATGACTTTTCTCATACCCCTTGTACAGTGCATCTTTTCTGCAGAGTTTAGTGGCATTTTAATGCAGAATAAAATGTATTTCACCTGTAAGAGATAAAATATTTTTGTATTTGTTACTTCTAAAACATATTTGATAACTTTAAATCATGACAGAAGTCATTTTTGAATAATTTATAGTACATTACTCCTAAATATTCTGAATGCAGTGATATTGTTTAGAGAGAATTAATATCTCAAAAGCCAAAAAGAAACATATAATTTATAATTGAGGTGTATTGTTATCTTATTAACAAATAGAGACATTTTAAGAAATATGATTAATTTAAATTAAGTAAATACAGTACAAATTCAAAAGAATTCTTGCATAAATTACTCCAACTTACCGCATAGGTTTATTTCACAATTTACTTTCTTTATAAATACAAGTATTTAAGTTCTACTTGGGTAACTTACATTACCTGCATATGTTGGTAACTTAAGTTACACGTTTTGATTGTAGCACAAAAAATTAAATAGACAATATTTAAAAAAAAACTTTAACTATTTGCTTAACACACACAGTTATGGTTCATCAATGAATAATGCGTTTGGGTTTCTGGACTACGGTGTTTATTATTTACACTTTACACTATGTACAAAACAGTTTTCTCGTTTCAAAGATGATCAGTTCTCCAATGCACCAGATCAGCACTATAATATACACAAATTCACAGTTCAAGTTCTCTGTTCGTGATTCGTATGTTTCTTACGCACTCGGGCTCAAGCCTCCCGGTGCCGCAGTTTCTTTCATTTTCGAGACCAAGTCCCCGAAGTTTCACACACCGCTCGGAGATCCCTCCTCAGCCTCGTTCACTCGATGCTGCACAAATTGGGTCTCTCCCCTCCTCTCGGGTGTGGGTCGTATTTATGGGGGTGCCTTGACCTTCGGTCAACGGGCGCGCTAGAGGACGCACGTACGCAGATTTTGCCATCACGTACACCATCGTTCGCTCACGTACGCCCTCCTTGGGTCACGTAGCCCGTCAACCTAGGCCTAACCTGACACCCCCCACCCAAAACTGGCTACTGGGCGACCAGCTCTGTAGACAGTCCAGAGGAGTCACTAGGGTAGCCCCCACATCTATCTCTCTCTGAGAGCTTCCCTTGTATGTCACCATCGTCATTACATTCTTGCACCGCCAATCTAGATAATGCATCGGCATTTTGATGCAGTTTACCCTTTCTGTGGGTAATTTTTAACTTGAATCTTTGCAGCGCGAGAGCCCATCTCTGTAATTTCGGACTAGGAGATGCATTCTGGGTAATAAACGTCAACGGATTATGATCCGTTATCAATTCCACCTCAGCCCCAAATGTCCACACTTCAAATTTCTTTAATGCCCACACTGCCGCATAGGCTTCCCTCTCGGCCACTGCCCAGCGCCTCTGCGCCTGATTGAATTTTACGCTAGCAAACGCAATCGGGTGTACCTTCTCATCTTTCCTCTGGGCGAGACACGCGCCTGCTCCTACATCGCTCGCATCCGCATATACTACGAACGGACGCCCCACCTCTGGCGTGTACAGAGCTACCGCTTTGCATAACAGCTCCTTCAATTTTTGAAACGCTTTCTCCTCTACCTCCGTCCATGGTATGTTTATGGGAACCCTACGTTTCGTCAATTCGGTTAGCGGTAACGCAACTTCCGCGAAATTGGGAACGTAATCCCTATAATAGTTGAAAAGGCCTAACGCACTTTTTAACTCCTTCTTCGTGGTCGGGGACTTTAATTTCGCTACTGCTTTTACCTTTTCCGCGTCAGGTTCATGCCTCCCTGAGCCTATTTCATGCCCCAAATATTTCACCGATCTAAGCGCAAATTTACACTTTTTTAAGTTTACAGTTAAACGCTTGTCCTTTAATGTAGCTAGTACGGCGTCAATATGAGCAAAATGCTCTTCTATCGTCCCTTTCGTAAAAATCGCTATGTCATCTATGTATGCCCTCGCATATGACTTATGGGGTTCCAGGGTTTCATTTAAAACTTTTTGAAAAGTCCCTGAACTACCTACTAGGCCAAAAGGCATGACTAGCCAATCATATACCCCTCTATGTGTCATAAATGCGGTAAGGGGAATTGCTTTCTCATCTAGAGGTATCATCCAATACCCCTTCAGCAAATCCAGTGTAGTTATATAACTCGCCTCCGCTACCTTATAAATTAACTCTTTCGCATTTTCCATTGGAAAAACCGGCGCTTCAGTGATGGAGTTTAAAGCCCTATAATCTACGCATAGCCTAATTTCCCCGTTGCGTTTCGCAACGCATACTATTGGATGTGCTTCTGCACTTTTACTAGGCCGTATTAATCCTTCTTCCAACAAATCCTGTATTTGCTTATCCACCGCGTCCTTCAGCGCTTCAGGAACTCTATATCTGTGAATCTTCCCTAATTTCTCCCCTTCCTTTAGTTTTATTTCGTGGCTACCCACACGCGCTGTTTGCAGCTTGTTTTTGAACAATTCTTTATGCTTGAACAGAATTTTCTCTATTCTTATTTTCTCCTCCTTACTTAATCTGGAACAGCTGTTTTCAATAATGCCCCCTATTTCTCCTATCTCTCTACAGTCAGCTTTCGTGGGTACGCAGCTAATTTCCCCCATTTCTCTATCTTCCTCAAAAATTACCCCTACTGTATCAACTCTTTGCTTGAAATATCTAAGTTTATTTACATGCACATGCTTCTTTGTTCCGTCTTCCAGTTCCACTATATAGCTATGGGGTGGTATTTTTCCCACAACTTCCCCAGGACCTGTCCATTTAGCAAGCATTTTACTCGTGCTGTCAGGAATTAATAATATTACCTTATCTCCCTTCTCAAATTCTCTCATTTTTGACCTTTTGTTGTAATACTTAGCCATACTATTCTGATTCTGCTCTGCTGTCAGTCGCGCTGCTTTTGCTGCTTCCTCCAAATTTCTCTTTAACTCCAACAGATAATCTACCGCACTCTTATTCTTTAAATTTGGAACCCATTCTTCCCCCGTAAAGCTTCGCTTTAAAATTGACAGCGGACCCGTCGGGTCCCTCCCATACAGTAATTTAAACGGCGCTACCCCCGTCGTAGCATTAGGAACTTCTCTATAAGCCCATAATAAGAATGGCACTTGCTTATCCCAATTTTTTGGATCTGTTATCATTACGTGATATAACATGTTTCTCAGCACCCCGTTCCATCTCTCCACTAACCCATTTGACTCTTTATGCCCTGGTGTCGAAAACCTTGGTGCTGCTCCCAAAATCTTTGTAAATTCTTCCGTGAGTTCTGCCGTGAAGTTTGTTCCCCTATCAGTGCAAATTGTTTCCGGGATCCCAGTTCTAGAGAAAATTGTCAATAAGGCTCCACACATTTCTTTAGCCGTAAGTCCCTTTAGTGGCACACACTCTGGCCACCTAGTATGTTGATCAACTAGTGTTAGTGCATACTTGTGCCCTCTACCCGACTTAATATCTAGAGGCCCTAACACATCACAGTTTACCACCTGAAATGGTAATTCCGGTCTCACAATCGGCGTAATTGGGATCCTATCAGCTGTCCTGATCTTCCCTCTCATCTGACAATCCCTACAACTATTTGTAAACTCTCTAATATCCTTGTTCATCGTCGGCCAAAAGAAGGAATATTTAATTCGTTCCGCCGTTTTCCGAAAACCTAAATGCCCTCCGAATAGCGATTCGTGTGCTATTTTCATAACATTTTTTCTTTTATCTAGCGGTAAGACTAGTTGCTCAACCTTACTCCCTCCTACGCTACCCTTACTATATAAAACTCCATCTACCAACGTGCAATTGCCCTTTCCCTTTCTAATTTCTTCCCAAATCACTTTCAACGTAGGACAATGCCGTTGTTGCACTTTTAATTTCTCTTTTTCTGACTGTGCTCCATCTGACTCCGTAGTGGTTTCGCTTTCTTTTTCTCCCCCGTCAGCATCAACCGTGCAGACCCCTATCTGTTCCCTTTCTTCTGCCTCCCCCCTCACCTCATCGCTTTCTCCCGCGAACGAACCAAGGCGCTCTGCCTGCCTTACTAGAGTTTCGTAATCTCCGGGGGTTAGCAACAAATTGCCGTTTAACTTCGGGGTACTGGCTACCGTGATGTACACTTCTGGTTTTAGTTTCTTACTATATTCATTATCTAAGCTTACTGGAATATTTATTAAGTCAGCCTCAATATGTTTCCCAAAGGCAGGTTGTAACAAAATTTTCCCATTAGGGTTTGTATCCCTTTCTTCCAATAATCTTTCATTAACCACAGTAATTTGTGCGCCACTGTCAATAATTCCTTCTATTAGCTTATTTCTATAATTCACTTTAATTTTTATTAGATCTGACGCTAACTTGGAATTACCTTTCCCTCTATTTCCCATCAAGTCCTTGCTTACCCTAGCTATCACCTTATTATCGTCATTCCTCCTATTTAACAATTGCTGCCCTTTATTATAGTTTTCTTCAACTATTTTAACTTCCTTTGCTTTTATCCTCTCTCTATTTTCTTGACAAAATTTCGCTATGTGCCCTTCAAGTTTACATTTATAGCATGTTTTTACCGGATTATTCTTTCTTTCCCATTTCCCAATCGCTTTCTCTTTCGTTTCGGTATACCCTTTATTTTTATTCAAATAAGTACTTTCCCCAGCTTTCTCATGTATCTCCGCTAAGTACGCTGCCTCACTTACTTTGAACACGTCCTCTTTCTCCTGTAGCCCAATATATTTTTTGGTCTCCCAAGGCATTTCCGCCTTTAATCTATCCAAAACTACAATATTGTTGATTTCTTCGCTTGTTTCCGCGTTTTTGCTTTTCAGGTAAAAAGCCCACAGTGAATTTAATCTATTCCCAAACTGTGTCCAAGATTCATTTATCCTCTTTTTCGCGTTATCAAATCGCTTTCTGTATTCATCTGGAGTTAATCTATTGTGCTTTAATATCTCCTCTTTTATTTTTATATACTTGTCTAGTTCTTCAGCCTTTAAATTCACAAATAATGGCCTCACCAAATGCTCAAGTAACGGTACGACTAGCCGCCCCTGTAACTCTTCCGGCACATTCTGCGACGCAAACACCCCTTCTATTGTTTCGAAAAACAGAGGCAAATCTCCTACGTCCGAAGGTACAGGTGGGATCAAAGATTTCAGTACTCTATGGTACCGCTCTAAATTGTCCCCCGACGAGCTTCCCGTTTCCCTCTCTCTATGTTGGTGATTATTTCCTGTTTCTAGTTCCAGCTTTCTAATTTCTAATTCCTTTTCCTTCAAGGCTATTTCTTTCTCCCTTAATTCAATCTCCCTTAATCTTAATTGGATTTCACTATCCCTTTCCCCGTCTACTGGCATCTTGGTAACTTTTCCCTGACTCCTCAATACAGGTGACATGCAAGGAACCCCCAAAAAAAAGACAGATAAACTTTGGGGACTTACCCTACACCATACGCTAGCCTGGAACACACTGGGACGGGTCCTCCACTCTCTTGCACTGCTCCCGGCTATTCTCTCGTCACCTTCTCCTTCTCCGCTGTTATCACTCACACAACTGGGTCGAGTCGGGGGTCCTCCTTTGTCAGCTTTCTGTCCGACGTTCCCTTCCGGTGGACACTTTCTCCAGTAGAGGCCTAGGAGTGTCTAGAGCTTGACCCTCCTTTCTGCTTTGCCGTGCTAACACCTATTCTGCAGCTTCCAATACATCTTTCATTTCTGCAGTTTCCTTAAGGTATCCAGCACCACCTTTTTCCCAAACGCAATCCTACCGACTGCGCCAGTTATGGTTCATCAATGAATAATGCGTTTGGGTTTCTGGACTACGGTGTTTATTATTTACACTTTACACTATGTACAAAACAGTTTTCTCGTTTCAAAGATGATCAGTTCTCCAATGCACCAGATCAGCACTATAATATACACAAATTCACAGTTCAAGTTCTCTGTTCGTGATTCGTATGTTTCTTACGCACTCGGGCTCAAGCCTCCCGGTGCCGCAGTTTCTTTCATTTTCGAGACCAAGTCCCCGAAGTTTCACACACCGCTCGGAGATCCCTCCTCAGCCTCGTTCACTCGATGCTGCACAAATTGGGTCTCTCCCCTCCTCTCGGGTGTGGGTCGTATTTATGGGGGTGCCTTGACCTTCGGTCAACGGGCGCGCTAGAGGACGCACGTACGCAGATTTTGCCATCACGTACACCATCGTTCGCTCACGTACGCCCTCCTTGGGTCACGTAGCCCGTCAACCTAGGCCTAACCTGACACACACTTATAAGATAGAAAATATAGCATTGTTAACATTGCATTGCCCTTTGTTTATGCACATCATGAACTTTAACATGTTTTTGGTAACTTATGTTACATAGAACAGTGCATTTTTGAAGTTAACATAAATCACTTAATTTACGTGAAAACACTCGTTTAGCAATTTACAATATTGAATTAAAGTGTAATAATCAATATTCTTCCTTTAAAACAGTTATCTAAAGAAAAAAATTGAAACTTACCAACGTTGAAAGATTGACCATTTGCTTTGCCAAAAGTTAAATATTCCATTTTCAACTTCAAAGTGTTGCCAAAACTAAATATACTACATTCTTGACAAAAAATTAGTATAAATAATAAACTTCTAACATTTTTAAACCGAAAAATATGTAAAACAGACGCATTGCTGTAATTTGATTTTTCCAACGCTTTTCCACACTTCCATGGAATTGCCCTGTAGTTATTTAGACGTAGCCGAAGCCCGGAACACAGCTCTGATTCCATTGATTCTACAGTTTACGGTGGGCATGATTCCCTTGAGGGCCGGCTCCCGAGTTGACGCTCAAGGTGGTCTTTCAGCTTTGACGGTGCCTTGGATCCTTAATGGTTTCGTGGAAGTTAGTCCCTTTGAAGTTGTGAGAAGGACTTGAAGCTTATCTTGGTATAAAGAGTTAAGATAGTGTTCTTTAACATCTGTCATTATTTATGGAAGCTATTGGCTATTATTAGTTTCTTCCACTATTGTATGGATCAGACCACCATTGGAAGGCGTATGGGAATATCTAACTCTTTCCCACGATTTTTTCACTCAAGTTATGAATAACTGGACGCCGCAGACAACAAAAATTTCTCATGAATGTGTTGTCGGATTGCCTTTGTCGGTTGTCGGATTATTCCTTAAGTTAATTTTTATTGCTTCACTATGCATGTGTGTGGTATACCGCAGAACTAGGAGGCGTGTACAGACTATCTGTCTCCGATTAATTAGCAAATAGAATGTCTAGTCCATCTGAGCATCTGTTGTCATAGCAACATATATCCCACCAATCGAAAAAATTATCCTTAAAAAGATGCACGCCTACACCTTGAGCCCCTGTTAGTTAGGATACGCAGATGAAACTAATTTTGAATTTTGATTGGAAAAAGAGTCAACTTGTTGATTCGGTTCTACAAGGGTATAGTAGAGCTCCTTTAGAGGACAGGCTGACTTATCCGACATTTTGGTTCCAAGACACTCTTAGATCCTGCCTTGTTACACATATCTGAAACACATTAATATTATAACTGGTTGCTCTGGCGTAAAATAACTTATGAGTAGTTGGATAAAGCACCATATTAGGTAAATTTAAAAGATAAGTTATTTCGCGAATTTAAAAGCAGTTTATTGGGAAATGTTTCATGAAATTGGGTCTATTTTCATATTGCACTTGTTTAAAGCCAGAGTTTATGAAATGTTTTTGTCATATAGACAAAAATAGTCAAATATCATCTATGCAGCTACAATTCAAGCTTAGCTTCCACTTTTCTTCAATGCGACTTGAGTACAGATACCAGTGGTTCCACGCCCGCCGTTTTGGAACCAAAATGTCGGATGAGTCAGCTCCCCTCTTAAAGGAGCCTTAGGGTATAGGGCACGTCAAGCCACTAGTCAATATTAGAGTTTAGAGTTGCAGTGTCAGAAGATCCATCTCCAGTTTCCTCCAAGTTTGGCAAAGATAAAAAGTTACGAAATAGAAGATAATAGATCTCTAACAAATACGTAAGTCTTTCTACTTTTATATTTATTTATTTATATAAGCTTAACAGAGACGGATAACTTGGAAAACAGAATCAAATACATTAAGCAACACGATAAGAAATGGATTTAGAAATCTTTATACATTGTATAAAACTTTCTTATGCATACCAATGAACACCGCATTATGTGAAAGAAGCTTTTCTTCATTAAAAAGACTCAAAACGTATCTGCGCTGCACAACAGGGCAAGAAAGATTATCAGACCTTGCGTTATTGAACATTGAAAGGGACATTATAATAGATAAAGTTGCTGTCATCAATGCATTTTCTTCAAAGGCAGAGATAAAAGGAAGGCGCCTTACCCTTCATTAGTGCTTGGTTGAATATGTTTTTTTTTTTTTTTTTTTTTTTTTGTCAGATTTTACTTGTTTTTACTTTCCGTCTTAATCCCTTAATTCCTCTATTTTAACACAAAAATTTGTTTCATTTATTTCTTTTGTACCGTGAAAATACCCCTTTCTTAATTGACAAAGTAAATCCAACAATAAGCAAATAAATGTAATTGAATATTGTAATGCTTTTAGGTTTTTGCATGAAAATTTCTTATTTTTTGATATACTCTACGATTTAACCTGAAAAATGCCAAATAAATATTTTGGACATGATAACAAAAATGAATGGAATAGCACTTAACGAGAATGAAATTTCCTGCAAAATGAGACCAAAATAAAGTCTCTAAGATGAATAGTTTTGGTTTTACAGAGGAAACACTGCGGTTTTTGGCTAAAAATCGCTGTTTTTCGTAACTTTACCTACTTTGAGGGACGTGTTAATATTATCCGATTAAGCTAAAACTTTTCAAATCTCATTTTCTAGTCTATTGGCACATTTTAGGGGGGTGCCTCAAAAGATTAGTTGAAAAAAGAAAAAATCCCCGTGTTACTTGCAATTTCGAGGATTTGCGTTGCAGCCTGACTTGTGAAAATTCCGAAAAATATTTAATCATTTTTTTTCGAAACTTTAAATAAGATTAGACTTAAAGAAATAAAATTTCCTACAAAATGGGGCCAAAATAAACCTTCTAAGATCAGTAGTTTCGGTTTTACAGAGTAAAAACTACAATTTTTGGCTAAAAATCGCTGTTTTTCTTAACTTTACCCTCTTTGCGGCACGTGTTAATATTATCCGATTAAGCTAAAACTTTGCAAATCTCATTTTCTAGCCCATTGGCACATTTTAGGGGGGTGCCGCAAAAGAAATTCGAAAATTGTTTTTTTTTTGTGACCACCCTAGTGGGCATACTGTCTGATCCTCTTAGGTAAAACACTCCGCGTATTTATGCATGAGTCAGGTTGTCTCTGAGCTTACCAAAATAGGGGTGATACAGCCGCGGATGGAGCACCCCGCACCGGCCCGGGCATTTATCACAGACCGGCCCCTGATATATGTATATATATATCAGAGACATGCCGTCTGGGTAGGCAAGGTAGGCAGTGCCTACCCATGAAGAAAACATACCAATTTTTTAATTTCATTAAATGACATATAATGCGCTGATTGGAAAATATAAAGGCATTAAACAGCGAATATAGTAGAAAAAACACGGAAATTTTCCTTTTTTTTTTTCCTTAAAAAAGCATCGACTACCGCTGCTTTTCGACCACTGTATCTCTACCATGCATCGTCTCAGGAAGTGCACGTGCCCCGCACTTTTCTCCCCTAATGCTCGAAAAGCGGCGACGAAAGGCTGTCCGAAAAGTGTTTTTGCGGTTTCTTCTGTTCTCCGCCGAAACTTGACTGCGTCATGCGCAGAACCATGCCTGTGGAGTCTGACTTTTCTCCGCTCTAGACGTCTTGACGTCGTCTTTCGTACAGTACTGTTGAATACTCGCAGTTTGCTATTTCCATCTCGTGTTTTCTTTTTCATAAAATATAGTAATTTTCAAATGTTTTGCGCTTTTTTGTATCCCGCTTTTTGATAGGATTAAGTCGAAACTGTATCCAATATGGATATGAGATAGTTTATAAATTATATACATATATGCAGGCGAATATTCCTGCATATATGTATATAATTTGCATAATAAGTAAACATCTTTCATATTCACATTATTTTATTGCTTTTTACATTTCATGCGTTTTTAATGATATATATTATTCCACAATTCTTCGCATCTGCCTACCTAAGGCATTCATTGACGGCACGTGCCTGATATATATATATATATATATATATATATATATATATATATATATATATATATATATATATATATATATATATATATATATATAATATATATATATATATATATATATATATATATATATATATATATATATATATATATATATATATATATATATATATATATATATATATATATATATAATGTTCGTAAATTTTAATTCAAAATTAGGCTTTCTTTTACATTTAAAAATTTCAATGATGAAAATGCAAATTTACACACAAACCAAACATTTTTTTCTATTTAATATAAAACCACTATGCGTATGCAAATTCAAAAATTTACTAGTACAAATTTTTAATACTTACAGCTACTCCGATTATCAGTGGCGTAACTACTCGTTGGTTTCAGGAGGCGTTATATTCAAAATCGTCACGAGGTTAAAAAAAAGGGGGGGGGGGTGGCAACTCCTTTTTACCCACATTTTGAATGTATGTATGTGTGTATATATATATATATATATATATATATAATACGCGCTTGAAAATGCGTACTTCCGAAGTTCGAAAAACTGGACAGCTTTTTAAAGAGTACAGAAATATTACTGTAGAAAAATGGAAGGGGGTTTCAAATTTTCATAAATTGTACCTCTAAAAATTCCATTCTAGACTATCTTGGTGATAAAGCAGTAAGTAACCGCCCCTAAGCAAGGGCTAAGGCAGAAACATGCAATACACCGCCAACTCGACCATTTCGATCCATGGACAGCTGTTTCGAGCTTATTCTGCTCTCATCAGCATGGAATACGAAAGTAGTCGAGTTGGAGGTTGTTTTTTTGGCTCTCTTTGCTATATAAGAGGATTTTTGCCTCCAACTTGACTACTTTCGTATTCCATGCTGATGAGAGCAGAATAAGCTCGAAACAGCTGTCCATGGATCGAAATGGTCGAGTTGGCGGTGTATTGCATATCTTGGTGATGTTCGATCTCTTCCTCAGTCAGTAAAACACGATTGCCGGCCATTTTTAATAATGTGAAAGAAAATAATAGGATACGAGCCAATATTTAGAAAAGTGCCAATTTGAAGTTGGAGTTTTCTGAAAAAAAAATTTTTTTCAGAAAAAAACTAATATTGGATTTTAAGTCTAAATTGGGTCTAAATGCAAGAAAATAAAAGGGGGGAGGTCAAGGAAGTTATTTACCCCCTCCTTAGATTACTCACTTTTAAGCCGTTACAGATCTGATGAATGTTACAGATCTGATGTTAATATGAGTTACATATTTGAGTTTATGCTTTCAGTATTCGTTAACATCTCTAAATATGATATCATTTCCTTGCATTTTTAACACAGAATTAAAATAATTATATTAAAATATATATATTAGGCTAAAAAGTCAAATTTCATTATAAAAAAGCATTTCTTGGAAATAAAAATGAGCGATAAGGTTTTTAGATAAAATAAATTATGAGATTCCCAAATCCAAGCTAATAAAACATTTGTTTTGTTTTGAAACAACACACAACTTCAGCTTTTTCAACACACAACTCTGCTGCTTGCTTTTCTTTAATTAGTTGCAGGAAATTTAATTTCTTGATCAGAAATTCAAATTTGGCATGCTAGTTATTATCTAGTTATTTAGCGAAGTTATGAGAAATTGAAGCACCAAAAAATAAATAAATAAATAAATATCTAATAATAATAATTAATTAACTTAATTTCTGCAGTGTCACTTTTTCTTATTTTACTAACTTCTATTGTAAGGTCATACAAACCACAAATAAGCAATTGTACTAAAAACTCATTGCTTTTCGTTTTTTAACAACAAAAATATTCAATATATGGCCGAAACCTATGATTTTTGCTTTTTATAATTCTGAAGCGTGTGAGTTAGTTCTGTAACATATTCGCTGTTTTTCAATGTTACCGCTCTGACTGTTACCGATCTGACAAACTGACAAAGTTTTTTTTTTTTATTTCCGAGTCGATCGCACTAAACCAAAATCAAACACGTGGTTTTTTCACTTGTAATAAAGGACTATACTTATATATAAAATAATTTTTAAAATAATAAACACTGCGCTTTTTAGAGCGTGTTACCGATCTGATGACTCAAATGACACACATTTTATAAAATCACTTTAAAAAATCTTACATACAATTTTAGATGCAGAAATGCAAATTTTTAATTACGATTCGATAAAACATCCCACCAGGTACTCAGTATCACGTGGTATAGGTGCAGGAAATGATTTTAGGAGCCTAAACATAGATCGGAAGTTATTGTTACCACTCTGACGGCGGAACTTGGGACACGCTTATTTCGCATCGGCTAGAAAATCAGAAATCGATTAAAACAAAAATGAAGTAAAATATTAACAAAGGGGTAAAAATAGAATCGTTTTTTGTGCAAGTGCGTTTTTTTGGGAAGTTAGAAAGTGCGCATGACCTGTTTGTATGCTAAGCTTTGCTACTTGGGACACTTTACCGATCTGATTTTTGATGTATAAAAACAATATTTTCTGAAGAAAAAAAATTTTTTTTCTGATGTTATTAGATGAAATGAAAGCAGAACCTTGTCTTCTTTCTGTGGAAAATTATTTTTTTAACTAGTTATTGAAATACTAGTGAAAATTCACTTTTCTAAATATTAGCTCATACAGAAATTCTTCCCAGCGATTTTTTCGAAATTTCAGTTCCAAAAACGCAGTTTCAGACGAATTTCGATCATAATGGGAGGTTTAGAGGCCTACCTCCGGAAAATTTTGACATTTATTTCCTAAAAAAGACAATCCTCAATGATTCTGGGAAGGGGAGGGGGGTGGCAATGAAGTCTGTTACACAATGATATTCGCTGGAGAATCGTACTTTTTCATTCTAGGAGTTTTATATTTTTTCATCTCATTTTTGCATTTTTGGACCAACGTTTCGGGGGGGGGGGTTGTCCCCAAAACACCCCCCATAGGTACGCCACTGCCGATTATACATAAATATAAATAAGTAATTGAACATTGAAATAATGGTACACTATTACTATGCATTCGATCGCGTACTGCTTCTCGTAAGAAAAATTGTGACCAAGATCAACTAATGGAACTTGAACTCTGATCTGGCTCTCCATAATCATTTATACAAAATCTTTTGATGCATAGAAAGTAAATCCATTTTTAACGTACATTTCAAAAGCTTGAAGGAAGACATTGATTTTGAAATTTCTTACACTCAACTGAATATATACACAGGATTGAAATAAAGCTATGGTGTTTCGTATATATTTGAGACCTTAACTGGGGCAAAATATAATTATGTGAAAATGGGGTGAGTTAAAAATTTAACACTGATCGATCTTTAAATTTACATTTATGCAAAAATGTATCCCCCCTCCCCTACTGAAAGTAAATCCGTTATTAGCATACTTTTTAGAAACTAATAACATGACGATCACATGTTTTAAAACGTACAGTTTCTGATTTAATTTTTATAACGAAGTAGTTAAAGGAAATTCATAAAGTAAAGAAGATGAACTTTGAAACGGATTATTTATTCGTCAACTAAAAAGGCTACTTAGTAAAACGAAAGTGAAGACTGAAAGTTTAAACTGCGTCTCAATTGACTTACTTTTTTTTATATCTAGTTCGAGTTTATTCATATACAACAATTAAATATAGTGACAACACATTTTAGGATGTTCAAATGTTATAGTTTTATCTTTTATGTGAATTAAATAAGCAGTTCAACAATGTATGCGCATTTGTAAAACATAGAAACTATCAGTGTTGAAAAAAAGGTACAATATTTAATACCCCTTCAAGCGCGTACTGCTCTCTAAAGAAAAAAAGAGAAAATAGAATTCCGTGAAAAAGAGGGAAATTTTGAAATTTAACATTGATCGATTTCTAAACTTATATCTATTCTCAAACTTTTCATTCCGATCGGAAAAGTTATTTACAAACTTTTCAGAAACTAACAACATGATGACAAGCTTTATTGTAAGTAATTAATTGAGTAACATGTGAATAAAAATGAAAAAAACAAACTTAATATTGAACTAGCTTTACAATATTTAACAACTATTGAGCGTGGCGTACTAAAAACAAATCTAGTTCTGTGAAAATTTAGCAATGATGAATCTCAAAATAGCCATACTATTTCAGAAACTGACTACATATGACGGTAACATATTTTATAATATTTATTTACAATTATTAGTTTAATGAATATGAAGCACACATGCAAATAATATATACAAACTTAATTATTGCCTTTTTTTTTTCAACTTAAAAAAATGTTACGTAAGTAATTTTTTTAAGTGAAGACAGGAATTTTCACAGTGACGAACATTTTAATTCAAGCCTTGAGGGAACTTCCTTAGCATTAAAAGTAAAACTGTTTATTATACATAATTAAAAAACTACCAGCAAATTGTTCACTTTGATTAACTCAAAAAGCTGCATCGGGGAAAAAATGAAAAAGTATGACATTTTAATGGCATTGGAAAGCAATATTTTGCATTAAAAATGAAGAAAGTTTTAAAATTTAGACCGGCCGTTTGGCCGACTAAAAAAAAACCGCTATAAGTTGTAAAATTTACACCGGCCGACTAAAAAAAAAGAGCACCACAAGTTTTAAAATTTAGACCGGCCGACTAAAAAAATAAAAATAAAAAAAGAACGCCACAAGTTTTAAAATTTAGACCGGCCGGCCGGCCGACTAAGAAAATAAATATAAAAAAAAAACGCCACAAGTTGTAAAATTTAGACCGGCCGACCGGCCGAAACACAAACACAGGCGGCCCACCGGGAAAATGCCCGGCTGCCCGCCGGCCCCATCCGCCCCTGGGGTGATAGGTAAGATAACAATAAGGGGAAGAATAATAACAAGAAGTTCTGTCAAGAACTAAACGAGCCTACTTTCCCGTACATCGACATCAGCATTCCAGTATCTGATCAATATTTTCTTGATTATCTGAGACCTAAAGTTATGTCATTACCTTTTTAGCACTTACAGCTGATTTCTAAAAGCAAAATATACCCCTCTCATCAGATGAAATAGACACGTAAAAAGTAAACAAACGAATGAAGTTTTGTTTCAACTTTTAACGAATATAACTGTTATAGTTCTTCCGTAAAAAAAAAATCCTCAATCGTTTTCAAAAAATAAATAAATAAATAAATAAATAAAAGTACAAAGAACATCAAAACACATTTTATCAAAGAAAGAAAAAAAAACTCTTTTGTTCATAAAATGTCTCGAGTGTTTAAAATCTCAGCTAAGCACCTTATTAAGGGGTTACAGTACCTTTCTAACAAATTTCTTTAATTTAAGTGAAAAAGTTAATTCTTTGAAATATTTGTTTCTGCACTTGTTTAAAAATCAATAATTTATTTTCAAACATCAAAAATTTTGAAAACTTTTTTTGAAAATTTGAAAAATGTAAGAAAATTTCAGTTTTTTTAAAACCCTAAGGCTTTTTTGTTTCTGCACTAATTTCAAAATTTCTTTTTGCGAAATGATCACAAGGAAAACCTCAACAAATCTGTGCATTCATTTTCTTATATTTTGATTAGAAAATATTTTGTGACCATTTATGTAAAAAAATCTTAGAAAATTTTGTTCTTCGAGGTTTAACAAACCCTAAAAATTTTTGTAATTTATAAAACGCTTATTCCATGCACAGTTTTGTTAAATATATTATCCTGAGTGCAAAAAATATTGCTTTAAAGTGATATCTTTAATAGAAAAAATTCCTTAGCATTTCTAGTAACATAGAAACACTAAAAACTGATCACCGAGAAAAAGCACTTTAAAGTTTGGCTTTTCCATTAGAACACATAGCATGTATGCCCTAAAGTCACTCATAACTTTTTAAATAATTTAGCTAGAACAATGCTGTTTTTTTCTGAGTGTTTTAAATAACTGTTACTTTTGAAATAAGCAATAAAATTTTTTTTGGTCTTTTGGTCATTTTTGAGGTACTGTAACCCCTTAAATGAAGAAAACAATACGAAATGCTACCATTTAGACATCTTAAACATCATTGCTAAATGGGAACTGCAAGAATAGGAACCCAAACATAACAATGGCCATCAAAATATTTTTAACTTTGCCAGCAACAGTTGCTACAGCAGAGAGAAGTTTTAGCAAATTAAAAATAATCAAGAACTACTTAAGAGCAACATCAGGTCAGGAGCGAACATCTTCCCTTTGCTTGCTATCAATTGAGAAGGAACTAGTGCAAAATATTAATTATGATGACGTAATTAACGATTTCGCGAATGAAAAAGCCCGAAAAATTAAATTATTGTAATTAGTCCAGTTTTAGAATCCAGCATTTCATTAGTTTTACCAATTGTTTTTCTCATTTGTTAATTTTTATTTGCTGTTATTAAATTCCATTTTTTCCTGAAACTTGATATTTTCATGATAAAAATTTGAGGAGTTATTTTATTTTTACCCGCAACGTTTTGCAACGGACTTTATATGACAGAAATAAAACATAGAAATTATTTTGTGCCATCCACGATGAATTTAAAAAAAAATCCTTATTGGTTCATTCATAGAAAGTTTTTGGCAAATAAATTAATAAGTTAAAAAAAAGTACTGTACTACCATATAATACAGAAATAAAACATAGAAATTATTTTGGGCCATCCACAATGAATTTTAAAAAATCCTGATTGGTTCATTCATGAAAAGTTTTTGGCAAATAAATTAATAAGTGAAAAAAAAGTACAGTACTACCATATAATACAAAATTAAAAATGAGTTGTTTCTAAAAATTGCATTTGACTTGTTTACATTTTAGAAAAAAAAGGGGGGGGGGGAAGAAGAGAAACAAATTATCTTTCCGTACGTCATCATACGTGCTAGCTGTGTGTGTGTACTAAACTGATAAATTTCAGGAGGGGGGGGGGGGTTACAATCAAGATTTTTTATTTAGTATATTCAGGATAAAAGTAATTTCACTTTGGAAAAAAAAGAAGGGGGGGGGGGTATAATCCGTAGGGGTTTACTTTCGATACTTTACGGTATATATACAGGGTGTCCACTCCAATCGTGGACCAATAGCTAATTTCTAAACCGTTAGAGATAAGCATAGAGTTTATTTAGGAAAAAATCTCCAAATTACGAAAGGAATTTTGGGTCTATTCAATGTTTTTCAAAAAATCAAATTTTGAAAGAGTTACGAAATTTAAATTTTTATACAGCCCCCCAGTCCTATCAATCATATTTAGTAAAACATTCTTGACACTGTAACGTTTAAAACTAAAAAAAAATCACTCTTCTACCACAAAAATTGACCGAGTTATGACGTTTTGAAAAATCAAGATTTTGAAGGATTTCGCATACGGTCCCTTAAGCGATCTCTCGATGACGTCATTAAATAATGCAAAATCTTGATTTTTCAAAACGTCATAACTCGGTCAATTTTTGTGGTAGAGGAGTGATTTTTTTTTAGTTTTAAACGTTACAGTGTCAAGAATGTTTTACTAAATATGATTGATAGGACTGGGAGGCTGTATAAAAATTTAAATTTCGTAACTCTTTCAAAATTTGATTTTTTGAAAAACATTGAATAGACCAAAAATTCCTTTCATAATTTGGAGATTTTTTCCTAAAATAGAAAATGTATAAGGGGTGCCAAAATGTTTCCTTGCCAAGGGCGCCAAAATCGTTCCTACGCCTCTGGCTACAAGTAGCGAAACTAGCGGCCGAAGTTTCGTCTGGGCGAAAGTAAGGCTACTATAACCACAGACTAAAGAACTCGAACAGACGGGACTCTCTAGCCTTATCCTATGCTTTTTGGCCGAGAGACCAAGCGTTGCCCGTGTATTACGAAAAAGCCAACATTTAGGAGAAGTTTGGCGAAACAATTTTGGCGAAAAGCGCGTTGCGGCTGTCTTAGAGGCAATAAGTCGCCAATACGGATCCGCTACGTTTTTGCAGCTACTCCGCTTTCTCGTCGAAGCTGAGGAAAGTAATTAAGCCGCGAGCCGTTTTTCGAGGGGAGAACCACCAGTGGGGGGTCAAGTACCCCTCCTTAGTCTGTGGGAACATAGCAAATAAAGAGAATTTAGCTTTGTCATCGACAGCTTGCTTTTTGAACAAAGTAGACTGAAATGAGTTCGTGGCTGCGGCTTATGTAAAGTTATACAAAAGTAATGTGTTAAATTATAGTTTTCCATTAATATCGTAAAATAAGTTTCAGCGAATTTTATCTTCTGATTTATCTGTTCGCAAATATATGAAAAAGCAAAAAAATTAAAACTTTTAAACGCATAATATAATTTCAATTATTGAAATAAAATAGCAAATAAGTAATGATTGCTATTATTGCGCTAATTTTATTATAACAGGGCTAGGCGTAGTCCTAAAAGTCCTAAAATTTTAAGTGTCATAAAATTCTTAAAATTTTGAACTTTGTCCTAAAAATCTTAAAATGTTTATGATTTCACTTTTTACTTGAGCAGGAAAAGGAAATTCACCTTAAAAATAAAACTTTTCATAGTGATTATTTTTACCATTTATGGTAATTTACCATTTTTTACCATTTATGATACCATAAAATTAAGTTGATAATTCCTCAAATTTCCTTAAAAATGAAGAAAAAACCCATGTTGCTTGGCATTTTTTTTTCTGGAGAAGAGGGGAGGGGGAGAGCAGTGAACTGAAACATGTTCTCAAAATAAAGCTTTTTGTTTTATCTATACATTATAACACTAGCAGTCATTCATACTCTTAAAAAAAGGTTAAATTTGAAATAATAAAGAAATTAAAAGCAGCTTCCATAGCAGGTGTTGCAAAAAAAAAGTTGGGGGAAAGGAATAAGATCAAGTGTTTTAACCCCCCCCCCCCTCCTTTGAAAATAAATGAAAAATCTGTAAACTAGAAACTGTTTCTCTGGAAAGTTGAGCTATGCCCTTGACAATATTACCTCTTTTAGGAGTGATAATAAAATATTTATCGTTGAACTGAGTTCAGTGGCGTACTCAGTGGGATAGCTGATAGGGCTGTAGCCCCCTCCGAAATTTTCGAAACGAATTTTTTTCATTCAAGCTTCAATCTTTTTTTTTTCCTTCCTTTCTTTTCAAAGTCGCAAAATCAGAAAAGTTTTCAGATCAAATAATTAAATATGAGACAAAAAGTTAAAAGAAAAAAAATTGATTTCTTTAAAGGTGTTGACTCGTCTATTTTACTGTATGTCACGTTTATGATTGTCTTAATCAATTCAGTTTTCTTAGTTTTTATTGCAAATAGATGTTTCAGAAACACCGACAACGTTTGTTCACTCATCATTGAAACCCAGTATTAGGAATAATAGTAAAATCAATAGCAAAATTAACGATATTAAGGCACAAATGTTCTAAAATATTGCAAGCATGTGATTCAGTAACACCTCCGTCAATGAAGAAAAATATTTCAAACTTCAATTTCATTTTCTGTTTTCAGCAAAATGCTTTACTTTAAACAAAAAAAATTTTTTTTTTTAGTGATGTATTTTTGTCACATTAAATCAGTATTTATACCACAAATTCGAAACATTTTCTTCCCTTCACTACATTTTATGAGGTGCCCCCCCCCCCATGTCAAAGAGTCTCGGCTCAGCCCCCCCCCCCCCTGAAATGATTTGTCTGCGTACGCCGCTGACTGAGTTTGATTACTTTCGTGTAGTTTTCCAACTAAAACCTGCTCTAATAACATGTTTCGTTTTACTTAATTGCCCAAAAAGAGGCAAGTATTGTCGAGATTATGTAGCTCAACTTACCAGAGGAGCACTATATTCCCTTCCTCTCAAATTGCAGTTCTGTGTATGGGGGGGGGGGAGATGTAATCAAAGTTTATCTTATGTACTATTGAAATAAAATAAATAAAGTGGAAGTTTTTTAAGCAACTGCTAAAAGATTTAGTTTTTTATCATGTTTAAAAAAAATGACTTTAAAATGTTAAATTGTCTTTTGAAGTTATTCATGAATTCGTAGTTTTTATTGTTTTATCTTTTCAATTTTAAGACACAGCTTACAGTTAACTTTGAATACCTAACAGCCACTTTTTCCAAGTTTTACAAATTTTTGACCCTCTCTGTATAGATTTGGGTGTGATCAATTTAATTAAAAAATAATTTTTGTTCCTCATGAAAATACAAAGACTGCATAAAAAGATTTTCTATTTCTGTAATAAAATGTTTATTTTCACACTTATTGTATAATAAAATTCATTGGAAGTTTTTTTTAAAATTACCTGCTTACATTTAACCTGATTTCAATCGCACGATGAAATATTTCTACTTTATAACGTGTTATGCAGCGTAAGAGAATAAAATATTAAATGCATTCTGTTGTTGTTTTTAAGATAGAATTTGAAAAGTTTGATTATTCTCTTCGAATATAAGTTTATAAATTACATTTAAATCATCAGAACTTGATATTTTGTTGCATTAAAAATTTCCTAAAATTTTATCAAAATTGTGTCCTATTTTTTTTTTTTTTTTTTTTTTTGCAATTAATACTCCGACCCCTGTTATAATGTGCTATTTAAAATTTGAAAAGCTGAAAATGTCAAAGCAACTAATTTAACGCATTTTCTATGTTTGAAATGACTGTTGGTCAACAGTTCGATCAATGCACCAAAACTAACCAATCTCCTCTCGAAAAAAAAATCGTAACACTTGCCGGAGAACTTAAATTTGACTTATTGCCATTAGCTTTTTATTTGTTTATTTTGTCATTCTGAGCAAATATTACTGGTAATAAAGCTTTACGGTCAACCAATAATTTTTTATAATGTGACAGTAAAAAAAAAAAAATGGATAATCAGAGACTGACCAGTGAGTATCCCAGCATAAACAGCAACTGAAGATCCTACTGGAATGATATTGGCAATTTTAAACAAATACAAGACGTGGCATTTGTCCAGGGTGGCAAGTTCATCATATTTCTGTTTTTCCCCACTTATACTCGTTAAAAAAATACTCACATAAAAGTTGGGTAAGAGGCCCACAATGAGCAAAATATGCATCGCAAATTTGCTTTCTGACTTTAAATATTTTTCTTTTCTTTCTTTTTTTCACTCTTAACTGTTTTTTCTACTGCGTAACCGAAGCCAACAAATCAGCTCGTCACTAACATTGAGTTAGAAATTATAATTTATCATCAAACCAGAGTTTAAAGAAACAAATAAAAAGAGCTGAGGATAAAAACTGTTCATTCCATATCATGTTTGTACAGTAGGGTGGAGTGAAAAAATAAAAGTACAAAATAAGTTTAGCCTGGGTGCGGAAAAGTTGCCCCTTATGAAGCTTATTTATTGTGCAAAATTTTAGCAAAATAAAATAATATCTTTATCTGCCTATCTGGCCTTGAATTTTAAGTATTTTGCTTAATTTCTCACCTATATGGCAAAAACGAAATTATAAACGTATAACATCTCTCATTTGAAGTTACGAATGATCGGCACTAAATTTTATTATTTGAAATAAATAATCAGTTAATAAGTGAATGACCTTGGCAATTGTAGGAGGATCTTTAAGTGTACAACTGTACATAGCGCTTGCGCACCGCACGTGCTCTTCCTAACAGCCCAATGTTTACTTTTACTTATTTTGCTACTATCAATTGCGGTTTTTTTCTTCGAGTTAGCTGAACTCTTATCGTTAGAACGTTCTTTTTAGTTTATTTTACGTGTAAGCCATTTTTTCCCGTCCACGTGAGTACTTCTATGTAGTTATCACACGTTACTTAGGGCATTTCAAAATGCCCAAGACTCTATCACAAGACTGAAGTCCATTGTTTGGAACTCCTGAAATGTTCAAACATAATATTCTACATACGTATTCGGGTGTTATAAAATATAATTTATATTATATACGCCTATAATTTTTATAAACAAATCAAAAGGAACCTGCTTATATAGATGTGTGTTCCAGTGTACGGAATGATCTTAAATGCTTATGGGGGAAAAGTTCACTTCCTTCTATATCGATCAACAAATATAATCTAAGGTAAGATAATACTATACGAAATATCGTAATGTTAAAACGAATTTAAAACAAAAAGATGTACTTTTTTTTTTTCAAAAAGGTTGTGTTTTTTAGAGAATCAGTTGAGCAAAATCTTTTTGATGTTTCATTACGAAAATGCAAGGATTTTGTTCTCTGTTCTTGCAAAATTAAAGTTCCTATAGATAAAAGGGCATTTTTAACGGATCAAAGAACACTAGGTAAAATGATAATTGGAAATGTTGATACAAAAGCAAGCAAAATGATTAAAAAGTGATTAAAACGAAATGACAGAGCAGCTGAAAGAGCTAAAAATACTCAACTGCAAGATATTGTGGAAACAAAAGGTAGACTTTCTACTTCTAATACAGGACATATTTTGAATTTTTCTAATTCTTCTCACGAAAATGAAGAAACGATTTCTGCCTATGAACAACTTAAAACAAAAAGCACAGTTATAAGTCAAGATTCTCCTTCAACTTCGCAAATGAGAACTAGAATTCCAAATGTAGCACAGGCCTGTGACAGAACTGGTGTATCCGAAAGGTCAGCTTCAATCCTCATAAATGCTGCTTTGCAAGATATAGGAATAGTTACGAAAGAAGATTCTTCTAAAGTAGTCGATCGTAGTAAAATTAGAAAGGAAAGGAATAAAAACTGTCTTGCTTTGAAAAGAAATAATGAAGAACTCTCTTCATCAGAAGATTATGGATTGTACTTCGATAGTCAAAAAGACAAGACTTTAATTCAAATTAAGGAAGGAAAAAGGGGAGCTAAAAGAACAATCACAGAAGAGCATATTGCTTTAGTTTTAGAGCCTGGATCTAAAAATGTTGACAATGTCACTCCCAAATCTAGTAGTTTAAATGGCATAAAAATTAGCATATTAAGTTTTTTAGAGAAAAGTGCTGACATTTCTAAGGTACAACAGTGTAACGGAACAGTGGTCAATACAGGATCTAAAAATGGTTTAATAAGACAAATTGAGCTCTCTGTTGGACGACCTTTACAATGCTTTATTTGCTTATTACATACTAATGAATTACCTATACGTCATCTAATAAAGCATTTTGATGGAACAATTACAGCCCCTAAAGGGTTTTGTGGAAACATTGGGGGGAAACTAGAATCTTGTGAAGGTATGCCTGTAGTTCACTTTTGAAAGAATAGAAGTAACTTTGCCCGAGATTGCCATTAATGAACTTAGTACGGACCAGCGGTATCCCAACGAAATGTGAACTGAAAATTCCGTTCAACTTGTCACCAAATGCGCCAGAAAAAAAGAGTCATGCCAGATGGCTAACGAAAGCAAATAGAATTTTGCGGCCCATCGGAGAACTTGAGAATATTAACACAATATGTTATTAGAATAGGCACAATATGTTATTAGAATGTGGTTTGATATTAAATCTAAATCATCATGTCGGTATGGTAGTCAGCATTTTTACAGCATAATAAAAAAATCTTGATTTCTATCTAAAGAGCTAAAGAATATAGTAGATAAACACTACGATGAAACGTTTATTTTGGGAATCCGGAGAAAATTATACTATCTATGCTGTCTGATGATCGAATACACGTGAGAAAGTTGGGCCTTCAAAGATTCATTGTACATTTCAACGTAAATAACTATATGGATTAAATTGACTGGAACTCAGTTAATCTTACCAAGCACCCGATTACGAAGTCTATTTCTTCTAAGGAGATGAACTAGATGATGATTCTGGATATTCCTGAGGATATTAATATTTTAAAATATCCGTGCCATTCACAAGTAGAGCGCTGTATGAAAATAGTTACTTATACATCAGCAGCTGTCCTGAGGATATTAATATTTTAAAATATCCGTGCCATTCACAAGTAGAGCGCTGTATGAAAATAGTTACTTATACATCAGCAGCTGTATGTGGCAGTGACGATCTGGACGATTTATTAGATCAAGGATAGCATCGAGAATTTTGTTGCCAGTTTGAAACTAAAAGACAATATTTTGAAGTTCTGGAAGACAACTAACCTAAATATTTAAAGACAAATTATAGGAGTTGTAATGGAACTTGTTATGCAGTCATCTTTACCTGACGCGATATTGATTTCTTTTCTGAAGGAAAACATGCAAAGAGCGGCATTAAACTTTCTTAAATATAACGATTTTATAGAATTTTCTATGGTAAATAGGCAGATGAAGATAACTTCGTAGGAAGCTAAAACTTCAGAGATATGGTTACACCTATAGGGGGCAACTTTTCCGCATACAGGCTAATTAATTGCAATAAACTTTTTTTTTTTCGAGCGTTTTCACTCCACCCTATTGTACAGTGATGTCCGTGTTTCGTTAAATTTTTTTATTGTAGTTTATTTATTTATTTCAAATTACGTTTTAGGTTAAGAAGTCAAGGGGAAAAAGAAAAAGACAGTTTTATGGAGAGAACATTGAATGTTATAAGCAAAAGAATGTAAATTATAAATACTTAGTACTCATTTAAACCGATTAATGCTGGAATGCTGATCACAACCAACTAAAAGCACTACATCATAACTTATGCATTTTCAATCCTAATTGAACAATGTTTTTAATATATCGAACAGATTTGTTCGATAAATTTAAAACATTGTAATTCACACTTTTTCCAAAACGCGGATATTCTAACTTCACGTCGCATCAATAAGCTACAATGCCTTCTTTTGTGCCTCTCTATCTTGCTTGCCCCTGCAGGTTGCTTTTTCCGCCGTCAATGGTTACTCAAGTTGAGTAGCCATTCTGGGTTGCTGCTTGGAATGCGGTTGAGGACTATTAAATAAGAACAGAACTGAATAATTTTAGGTGTTGGTTTTTGTTTGAAGGCTGTTATTGTAAAATTTTCATACATTGGCTCTTTCTTTATATGAGCGACTCGCGGAAAAAAATCCTGTGCTGTCTTTCGAAAATAACCGATAGAATCCTATATAGTATAAAATGTTATTCCGTATTCTATGTAACGGGCGCTAAAGGAGCAGATTCTGTACACAAATATTCGAAACTAGTTAGGAATTTTTAAGGAATTTTTTAGCCATATACCCAGCTATGAATGAGAAAAATTTTGGGCTTCAATTGAAGTGCATCGTTTGCTTATTTCTTTAACAATGAAGCTCACCTCTTCTTCTTCATCTATAATTATGGTTATTTTTAGGGAAATTTTATATTTAAATCCTACTTAACTGCAAATTCCATTACATTTGAAAAGAAAAGAAGGTCCTAAAACCTTAGAAACTCCTGAGCCCAGTTGCCCAAAGCATACTGTAAAAAAAAAAAAAAAAAAAAAAACAAGTGGAAGGGTTTAAAACCTTAAATTAAATTAGTTTTTAATCAACAATTTGTTCTGGGGCTTCTGCACTCTTTTCTAGGGCCGCAGCTAGACGGGAGCTCTGGGGCTCAAACTGGCCCCGAAATAAACTATACAGCTTTAGTTTTTATTAAAAATAAAATAGCATTAATCTTGGCCCTTTTTTTTCGCAATAGTTAAATTTAAATGTAATTTAAAAGGGACAAGTTTTCCTTCAGCAGTGTTTCTTTTATGAAGTTTCTCGAAAGGTGATTTAACTCTTGGGTACAAGAAAATAATTGTCAAAGAACTTTTCTGAAACTACATATTGAGCTTATGGTCAAAATATCCGAGAAGAATCTCATATGATTGTTGTTCTAAATTAAGGTTCTTGTTTCATTTCGTATTTCATATTTACACCATGAAGGATTTCTTAAGTACGATAAGCACAAGCAGGACACTTTAATTAACGTTACTATTGAGATACAAGAAAATAATGGTTGAATAACTTTTCTTAAAATAGTACATATTGAGCTAATAATCAAAATAGCTAAGAAACTCTCATAGGATCGTTGTTAAAATCGTTGTCTAAATGGTCCGAAAATTATTGTCTCGTTACTTATTTTCTAAATCTCTACAACACCATTTCTTTTGAACGATTTGTGCGTTTTTTACGATTGGTCATTTTATACTATTCAGTGTTGTGTATGTTGGTGAGTTGGGGGAAATAATAAAAAAATACTATATTGAACCGATGTAAGCAAGCAGCGGCGTACGAAGACAAATAATTTCGGAGAGGGGGGGGGGGCTGAGACGAGACTCTTTGAAAGGAGGGGGCGAACACCTCATAAAATGTAGCTAAGAAAAGTAAATGTTTTGAATTTCTGTTATCCAATGCTAATTTCAGATGACAAAAGTACATCATTAAAAAAATACTTTTTAGCGTCATAATTATTGTTGAAAAGTAAGTGTTTTGATGAAAATAGTAAATGATAAAATTGAAATTAGAAAATTTTTCTTTATTGAAGGAGGTGTTTCTTAAACAAGTGCGAGCAATATTTTCGCAAATTTGCGCTTTGATAGCATTAATTTTGCCATTTATTTTACTGTATTCTTAATATTGGGTCTCAATCACACATTTTTTGAAATTTATTTAATACAATTAGATGAATGAACAAGCGTTCATCGGTGTTTCTGAAACATATTTGGAACAAATATCAACAATTCGAATTATAAGATAACCATTCACATCACATAGTAAAATGGAGAGATTAAAAAAAGAAAAGAAAAAGAAGGAATTTACTTTTTTCCCCCTTTTTTTTTAATTTTGCCCCATACTGAATTTTATTTTCAAAGAAAATTTCATGTCATGATTTCAGCAAGAAAGGAAAATTAAATAAATAAATCAAAATAAATGAACGATTTCAGCTGAAATTAAAAAAAAAAAACTTTTGGAAAATTTCGGAGGGGGCTGCAGCCCTATCAGCCCACCCCTTGAGTACGCCACTACGCAAGTGATGATGCGTGTTTATCATTTTCTCTTTCCTCGCTCGTTATCTCTGGAGATTAATGTTAAGAATTCATCCGTCCACATTTTTTTATACTTTGATTGATCCTAATTTGCAAAAGGCATAACATTTAAAAGGTTTTTGTTTGATTACTTTTCCCTTATACTTCTGTAGTCCCAATACTCATATAAAGCCTCAAAATGCAGAATTTTGAATCTATTTTTTTAAAACTTTCCCAGGGGAGATACCCCCGGACCCCTAATGTTGGTGATACCCCCGCCCCCCCCCATTTAAAAAAGTTAAATGCATTCCCTATAAAAGTTCATTCATTCATTCAACAAAAATGAAACAGAAAAGCAGAAAGCAGGAGCATTAAAAAAGGGGGTGGGGGACATGGGTGGGAGGAGATCAGCAAAAGAAAAGAAAAAAAAAAGACCCATCGACACACACACACACACAAATATGCATGCGAGTATTTTTATACATCTTTCTTTCTTTTTTTTGGAGGCGGGGGGGGGGGGGACGTGCAAATCTGGGTCCACCCCGAAAAAAGAAATTCTGGATGCGGCCTTGCCACTCAATGCAAACTTAATCATTTTACAAAAGCTTGTTTCACGTACTTTGAAATGACTATTTGAAGGCTCTGAACATGGCAGCATAGTTATCGAATTCTACAGATAAGGTGTAAAATTTACGCATCAGCCGCCTCTCAGCTGCGGTGACGTCCAGATTTTTTACACATTTAAAAATTGGATTGCATCCGCATTTATAAAACTCGCTCGTTTTTCTCTACTAGGTCTTTCTCTCACATAATAATTTTGTGTTTAAGATTATTTTAAAATCTTCTTGTGTGTATGTCTAACTGTGTAGTTCAGCACTGCAGGCTTTTAATTTTGCTGGCTCTCATTCGATTTTCATTTGCATCCGAGTTGATTCAAGATATTCACAAAAATTATCATTAGTTTTCACCAGTGTCTTCAGCTAATGAAGATTTTAGAAAATAAAATTGATATAAAGAATTAATTGCTTAAGACATCGATAGAATATTGATATCGGGGAATTTTCAATAGTAAACAGTCAGAAAAAAAGTGTAATATACACTAAGTTGGGAATTTTTCAATATTTGCAGCTTATCTTAAAATTTTGGCGATCATATCTCGTTAGTTAATTATAAAAAATTTAGTTTTATATTTTATTTTCTTCTGATTTTACGTATTAGAGTCTATTTCAATTCATCTCATAAAAATGAAGTATTTTTCAGCTGTCCGAGTTCAATCGCTTAATAACCTTGCCCCAAACAAGCATTTGCTTTCACATTACAATAAAGAACTATAGATAATAAATACTGGAAAGAGTCGATAGTTCCGATTTAGCTTCATGTTTTAGTTTTAGGAATGTTTCTTTTTGTGGTGTTATTAGTGAGCATATGAGAGGCATGGAGTCAAATTCATCAGCTTGAAAATTACATCATGCATTGCATAACTGTTTAGGGGCCAGGGAGGGGGGGGGTGATATGCTTTCACAGCATCCGATAAAAATCCGTTTCGATAATTAAATATCGTTCTTTCGTATCCTCATTGTGTGCGATATTAGATGAATAGATTGATGCAAAATAATCTTGTGGTTATTTGTCGGTAGTAAATTCATGAATTTTCCGCAAGTGTAATTTCTTCCCAAATGCAAGCAAGGCCGTATCCAGAAAAAAATTTCGGGAGGGGCCCAGTTTCGCACATTGCCCAACCACACATACTTTTTTGTGTGTGTTCTGAGTCTAATTTCTAGATGCCCCCCCCCCCCACGATGTTTTATGTATGTGTGTGTTTCATTTCTTTATTCTTATTATTTTCTTGAACTGACCTTTATTGGGGGTAGGGGTATCAAGAGATATGCAATGAAAACCTTTTTAAGTAGGGTAGAATATCCGTAATTTTAGGGAGTCCGGGGGTTTCTCCCCCGGGAAAATTTTTGAAAAAAAGTTTTAAAATTTTGCATTTTGAGGCCTTATATGGGGCAATTGGGACTTCAAAAACGTGTTTGAAAAGTAGGCAAACAACAATCTCATCGCATTCTTTTGCAAATTAAGATTATGCAAAGCATAAAAAATGTTTAGTTTAACAAATGATTAACATTAAGTGACAGAGAGGAAGGACAAGGGAGGAGAAAAGATTAACACATTATCACCTGCTTACATCGGTTTTCACTATAGTTACATAGTAGTTTTTGATCAGTTCCCCAACTCACCGACAGACACCGCACTTAGTAACGTAAAATAACTAATAGTATAAAACACATAAAATTCTTTAAAAGAAATAGTGTAGAGATTTAAAAAATAATTAACGAGAGAGTAACATTCTGGCCATTTAATTAATTCATAGTTTAGTTATTTGATAAGAAATAGGATTTAAGCACTTTTAAAGGAGTTTCAAAAAGGTATTTAATGATTTTCAAAGACTCTAGGACAGTTTTGATTGGACAGTCTTACGAAAGTGTTAAAACTTTGAAAGACACATCTTTTTAAGATTAAAAATAGATATTAAAAGATACTTATAACGACAATTTCTTTTTCAATCACTAGTACTGCAGAAAACGAAAAAGAATACAGGTAGGGTAATATTTTTTCTCGTGCTTAACATATTAATAAAGGAATCCATTACAAAGTAACTTTTAAAATACTGAATTAGGTATTTAATGAATAGTTAGAAATGAAACATGTGAGTCAAAAAAAATTTTTTTTTGAAAATATGTTACAAAAAATGCTGGAATATGATTTTTGCATTACGCAGAATATTTTTTTAAATCAGTTGTTATTAGTTGCTGAGTTTCGCGCAACTTGATGCCCACCTCCCCCCCCCCCCCCCATTTGTATTAGAAATTTTAAAATTCAAGGTTTACAGCTACAGTTAACAAAGTTTTCAAGGTTTTCAAGCATTTGTAAATTTTTTCAAAGTAACTTCTGTCTAAGATTGGTGAGCGTCCAACAAAGCAGAGGGTCTGTGAACGTATCCGTTTTTGTGTGGTCTTGTTGATTGAAGACATGTTTAGCTATTAAAATGCCTCGAGGGTTACGGATGCTTATAAATGTGGACCAACAAAGTGCACTCTTAATTGAATGAGGGTGGAAAGAAGAAATTTCAGCCTAGTTGGAAACTAGGGGCAGGCGATTAGGGGGTAAAAATCTGAGTGGTATAAATTTTATAAGTTTTATGGGGGAGGGGAGGGCCGCCGATCAAACTGACAAGTAGCTCGCCTTGAGCATGAATTGATTTGAGAAAGAGAGCTGGAAGTGGTAATGGGAGAGTCTTGTTTTCAAGTATGTTTTGCAGCTAATGAGAATTTGAACTGTCTTTTTTTTTTTTGTACTTCTTCAAATTTTCACTCATTTAATAGAAAAAGGAAAAAAAACTTTTTTTTGCCATTTGAAATTTAAAAAAAAAATTATTTTCTGTTTTACATTATAAAACATTTCGGGTTTCGGGGGGGGCCCGGGCCCGTCGGGCCCCCCCTCTGGATACGGCCTTGAATGCAAGAAATCACCAGCACAACTGGATTCCAACAAAGCAAGAAAGAGATAAATGCCTAATACCCTTGCGCTGTGCACATCTGGCATCCATTCTTCAGAAGAAAAAAAAAAGGCCAGCCAGGAATACAAAACGACCGCAGACGATCTTGCTATCATTTCCCATTCAGGGTTTGACCATTGTCACTAAATCCGACATCGGTGTGGTAATTAGCCCCGTCGTGTCTTCCCCTCAACAAACCTCGGGCAGCTCTTTTTTTCTTGGAATTCCTAGTCAAAAGCTATAGCAACCCCTGCGCCAATTCCGAGAAACTCCAGTTCAACATTGACGCCAAACGAGTGCCCACTTTCCCTGAATGTTAGTTTTCCTGTCAGACCGGGCAACTAAGGGTGGTTGTTTTCCTGGCAATGCCAGTCACGAAGAGTCCTTTCTTCTCCCCTATATATTCTTTGCTATAACTAGGAGCTGACTCGTCAGCCATTTTGTTTCCCATCGAGTGTACGTGCTGTGTCGTCTGCTAACAAAAACCTCGCCGATTTGTAGATTTGTATGCAGAAAAATGGGTGGTTGTGCTCCAATAAATTGTAGCAATCACTCAAGGAGTAAAATCCGAATGTTTAGGTTCCCAACATGTGAAAAAAGAAGGAAGAAACGGATTGTAAACTGCCGGCGCGAAAATTGGATTCCGACGAAAAGTTCCCAACTTTGCATAGTAAGTACGCTTGATTTTTTATGGATACCTTGTCTTTTTGGTTGAAATCTGTTATGAAGTGTCTTCTTTTTCCCGGATTTTCCAAAAAACTGGTCTGCACACTAAAACTTTTGATGTAGTAATTAAAAAAACAATACCTTAAGAAATGACAGGTTTGCCATAAATCTTGGCGGTAAAATGTTTGCCTCACCAATGTTTGTCGCCAACCAAATTTAAACACTCGTCGTACTTTTAAAGTACGCAACTCGGAAATTTGTTTTTAACGAAATTGTAGAACGCGCAATAAAAGCGATAAATGCGCCAACATAGCAGCGTACTCTTGTTTACATCTGAGATCATGGGCATCAAAATGGCGGCATAGGTCAGCCTGTCTTCTATAGGAGCTCTAGGCGAAAGCGGAAAGCGGGTCGGAATCATGACGTCACGCAAGCAATTCCGTCCGGTTGCGAGTTTCGTCTCTTTTTTCCGACCAAAAAGCAATCGCCCACTGTCAGGTTGGCGGAAAGGGGATTAAAAGGCGGGAAACGAGAGTATTTACTTGGTGTTTACGATGGCGTTTGGCCTGACTTTTGTGTTTTTGCAGCTCCATATTTTTGATTTGTTACTACAAAGAGAGTTGAGAACAAAAAGAGTATTTAGAGACAGGTGCAATCCATTCGATGAAGACGATTTCACTTTTATTCAATCTTTTAAACCATCAAAACCAGCTGCATATTTTTTAATCGACATATCGAGGCCGTAACCAGACTATTATTTCGGGGAGGGTTTTACAAACTCTTTCCTCGTGAAATCTATATGATAAATGAAATTTGATATGTTCTATATTCTGTTGCTTTTTGTTACTGTAGATACTTAAGGGGCATTAACGTGGAAAATAAAATAACATATCTTCCCAATGAAGTAAAAAATTCTAATGTGTACAAAGCATCCTCACACTAGTTAAAAAGCATTGTGTATGAAATTTTGTTTTCAAACACTACAATAAAGATCAATATTGCAGATAAATCAATTAATTTGTACTATCATTCAATAATGAGAATTTCATTTTTCAAATGAAATTGGAAAGTGAAAAAGAAAACTAAAAATAAAATAGTAATAATATTATTTTTCGCAGCAAAAAGAGCATTAAAAGGCATTTTTTGGGAATAGTTTTGAAACATTTCGGAGGGGGTTTGAATGCTAAAAACTCACCCCTTAAATACGGCCCTGAAACCTATGTACCTATGCCTAGGTACTTCCAAGCTTTAACGGAGAGAAATATATCAGGTTTTAAAATGCATTTTGCGTTCTACTATAACATGTCAAGATGTAATTCAAAAGACACCTTGTCTAATTCAAGTCATGTCTGATTTTATGAAAGTCAACTGGAAGTCGTTGTGAAATATATAGTTGAATGAAGAAGTTGGTGATTAGTGGAATGTTTGTTTCTAAAGCCAAATTGGTAATTTGGTATGATGTAGAAATTTAGATGGTTGTTTATTCTGTAAAGAATGATTTTCTCGAAGAGTTTCGACAAAGTACTTAGTAGGCTCATAGGCCTGTATTTTGTGGGAAACTTGGGTGAGCTTTGGGCTTTAATATAGGTGCTATAAGTGCATTTTTCCAGGAGTTGGGGAAATAACCGAGGATGATGCCAGTGTTGGAAATTTGTGTAATGAACATCAGCATGTTGAAGGAGAGATTTTTGACTCTTATTCTTTTTTAGTTTTTTTATTTCATCACTAATTTCATTAGTGTTAATTCTAGGAGGTGGGATGGGAATGTAGTAGCTTTCGAAGTAAAATAACTTTCATTCACTTCATCAATGAGGTTATTACAGTTGTGATGACTGCTGTGAGTAAATTGTTGTTCTAGTGAGTCTGCGGTGGCATTAGCTTTTTCTTTTTCAGTGTAAGTCATACCCATGCTACCATGTAGAGGGGAGGATGGTTTGGGATTTTTTATTCAGTCTTTTCGCAGCTTGGAAAAGAGTTGTCAGAGGTTTCAAGAGAGCTAAGGTAGCTGTCCCATTTCTCTTTTTTGTAGTCAATGATCAATTTTTTCACTGTTTTGGTGAGGTGATTATACGTAGTTTTGTGTGGAGATTATCTAGTTTTATTCCACAATTTCCTGTACTGATTTTTGAGCTTAATTATGCTGAGAATGTAAGTTGGTAGTTTGATAGGTTTGTTAGTGATAGTCCTATCTGGGTGGCTGCAATCTTAGCTTCATTTATTTTATCATAATGAAGTCGATAGCTTCTTTAATGTTGTTGATATTTTGAATATGAGGGAGAGTGAGTGAGATTTTCCAGTGTAGTGGTGAATTTGTTTCAGTTGATGGTACTGATGGTTTTAGGTATAAAGTTGTTTATATGATTTAGGTGAAATTCGACAATTATGGGATTGTGATGAGAGCGTAGCTCATGCAGGGAGTCAATAGTGAAGTAATTCGTGAAATTGGTAATAGCAAAATCAGCTGTTGTACTGGTGTTTTCATCACAGAAGTGAGTGGGGCTGTCAGGAGTAAATTTTGAAAATTGTTGCTAGCACAAAGTTCAAATTTTTTTTACCAAAAGTATTTGTTCTTCCAGAACTCCAATTACTGTGTTTAGCATTGAAGTCGCCAATTAATATTGTGATGTTTAGACTTTTTAGTTGATTCTCAATATCATTGTAGTTGTATGAGGTGGTGTTCAGGTAAATTGAGCAAACATTTAAAGTACAATTGTCACAGGAAATTTCAGCACTGACATTTTCATAAATAGAGTTAATTTAGGGCATTTATGTTTAAGAGCTTCGTGTACAAGAATGGCAGTACCGTTACCAGTATTTGTAAGTGTCTTCACAGTATGTGAAGTAGTCAGGAATGAAGAAGCTGTCATGTGGCTTTAAGTTTGTTTCTTGTTAACACATGATATCAGGCGAGCGGTTATCAATGAATTAAATGAGTTCAGATATTTTAGTTTTGAATTTGTCGTGGATGCCATTGCAGTTCCAGGACGCAATTTTAAATTTTAAGTGACTACCCATAATGGAAGGAGTTTCTCATTTTTTGTAGCTCTCCTATGAGAATCATAAGTGTATCATTTAAGGTGTCAAGTATGTTATTTTTTATTTTGTTTGTTTCGGCTTTTTGTTGGGTGGTGGTTCTAGGAATTCCTTGTGAAGGCATGTTAGGAACGTTGTTTTTATTAACCCATTAATGCCTGACATTTTATTTTTCAACGATACTTTGTATACTGGTTACAAATAGTGTTTAATGGACAGGAAAAATAGTTAAAAAATTATCATGTAAAAAATAAATTTTTTATTTTAAGAAAGAAAAATCGTCCCTAAAAAGGGACGCTAGGCACCAGAGGGTACATACTTTTTTACCAAATTTTTTTTTTTCTGCTTACGATGTAATATTGAGCATGACAATTTATAAGAAGAAATAAAAGCAGCAATTAACATAAACTGGGAAGTAGATTCAGAGAACAAGGAAATATTGGTGTTGTCGAGTACGAAAGTCAGCAAACCTACGTATTGCATTTGCTGCATTCCGATAAGGTCTTTTACTTCAATGCGCACATCTTACCTTTGTCTTATTTAAAACAATATAACAACTAGCCCCATAATACCTAACTCAACTCTCTTGAGCTCAATGCATGTTGTATAGCAGCTTTTAAAATAAAAATGAAGAGCGGCTACCACCATTTTTAGAGTGGATCAAAAACCGGTAGTTCCCGATATTTGATGCATAGGATCTTTTTCCCTATGTAATGTTTGTATTGAGCAACCGTATCAATTCAAATTATCAATTCATCAATTTCAATTACTTTCTTTTCGCTGTTGGACAATCTCTTAGCCTTTACAATAGGATAAACTCCATGAAGATTCAATGCAATAGTTATGACATTGCTATTATTCCACCGAACCAACGTAATATTATTTTACCTGTCATCGACATTTATTCAAAACTTCCTCTTTTTTCTTTTTTGAACAACGTAACTTCAGTTCATGAGCATTTTTTAATCCGATTCTCGCACAAAACCTAAATAATCACGTAGGAGAGCAAGAGAAGTAAATAAATTCTCACAGTAGAGATCAAAATTGGCATGCTCAGGGAATTCTGAAATTAAAACCCCAAATTCCCAAACAACAGACACATATGCAATCCTTGAATTCTTCATCAAGGTGAAATGCTAAGCTTCTGAAACAGCTTAGGGCTTCTCCCCCCCCCCCCAACACTCAGACTAAACAATAATAAATACCTAAATGCATAATGGAAAAGTAATGAAATATAAGGAATAATTAGTGTTTTAAAGAATTACATTTTTGAAATAGCTTTCTTTCAAAGTTTACCTTGAGTATTTTTTGTAATTAAAAAAAAAGAAGAGAAAATATTTAAGAACATTGTATAATTAAGTTTATTTTATTAATTAATTTAATTTAATTAGATATTGAAAATAAAATAAGTTTTAAAAATGACAATTATTATCTGTTTTTCAGTCTAAAAACATTTACTAACTTCTTTGATATAAATTATAGATTCTAAGCAAGAAATCAGCAACGGTTAAACAATGCAGCCTTTGGTGCCTAGCGTCCCTTTTTAGGGACGTTCTTAAATTGCTATAAAATCCTAAAAAAATTTAAAATTTACAAAATTGCAAAAAAAGGTAAACTAAAACATCGATCAAAGTAGCACATATATCAAGCACAAATAGATTTACTTGTTAATAACTTTAAAAACTTAGCTTTTTGTTCTTGAGATTGCGAACGATGTAATTTTTGATAAAGATCATAATCAAATGGCTACAGATCACACTTTATTGCGGTTATGTGCTGCAATCTGTTAATACAGAATTGAAGCAATACCAAAGTAATAATTGAACACAATTATTTGGTTGAAATGTTCATTTTTGGAAAATTCAGACACACTTTTCGGACCGTCCCTAAAAAGGGATGCTAGGCATTAATGGGTTAATGTTATTCTTCGTGTTATTAGTTCTATTTGGGTCATTCCATAGATTTTGTGGAGTTTTGTTTTCACTTGTGGTGGGTTTTTGATTGAATTTTATTGTACCAATGTTGGTATTTCGTGGTCTTTCAGGACATTTCGAATAATTTGATGTGTATGGACCACCGCAGAGAAAGCAAGTAGGGGGGAGATTACTATCTCTGTCACATTGGTCAGCTCTGTAGGGAACCGCACATTTCACACATACCGATGGTCTGTTACATTCATAACTACTGTGATTAAATTGTTGGCAGTTCCAACATTTGGACTCTGTGTTCTTTTTTTCTAAGGTTCTAGTGAGATTTTCAGATTGTCTAGGTATTGTTATCCATACAGTTTGATGATGGTTGCTATGAGGTAGGTGAATTCAAAATAATGGGAGGGGATCATGAGTTTCCGCTGTGTAGTCGAGTCAGATGAGCTAGAAGCAAGGTTTAAGCTGAGTTTCATTTTTTTTTTTTTTTTTTTTTTTAGCAAAAAAGCTAAAATTGGAGAAAAGGCTTTAGCAAAAGGCTAAAGATTAATAAATAGTGAATCTGTTCACTATCTTTCTAATCTAGTCGTACTTCATCTCCTGTTGAAAGCTAAATTTAAAATTCACCCTTGAAATCTTGATAAAAATAAATTCATAGTAGGTAACATTTTTTTTCAAATTCAAAGTGAAAATTTTAGACTTGTAATTTATATTAAAAGAACACAAGTGTTGGCTACCTTGTCTAGTAGTCAGCGACGTCTGACCGTGATACAGTGGGCCCGGGTTCGAGTCCCGGCTGGGGCATGGGCGGACTTTCTCTCTCTCCTGTCATTGTCCTTTCTGTGTGTGAAAGTGTGTTATGAATGGATGCCTACCCTATGAACGGGTCCTTATGGCATGTATGTTGAGCTAAAATCGGTCTTCCACCTAAATGGTGCTCGTAAAAAGGAAGCCGTATCTATCCTGCCTTAAATCGTGCAGATTTCATCTACTCGGGCTCGGATACCCGAGTGGTATTAGAAACAACACAACACAAGTGTTTTTTTTTAATCGTTAATAATGCATTTATAGGAGGGATTTTGTGCCCATTAAGACAATATATTGTTGAATTTAATAGCATTTTCTACATGTTGAATAAAATTTATAATAAGATTAAGTTAGGTATCGTCATGCTTGCTCTCTCTCTCAGATCGTGCATTGTTTTTTATACTTATTATATTAAAGCAAAAAAGGCCTTGCTTCATTTTTCACCACAGCGGAAACCCTGACTAGAAGCCCCCACAGACTAGAAACTTGGCACAAAATTCAAATGTATCCCCGTGAACTGCACCTCAAAGGCCGAATTCTAAATTTTGAAATTAATTAATTAGTCTCTTTTTTTGGTGTATTCTGCATAATTGCGGGGGAGGGGGGACTTTCCTCCACCCCCTAACATTATACATGGCTGGAAAGTTTTTTGGAAAAAGAAATGTATTTGCCATGTTTCTATCCATTAATTAGAACAGGAGATATTAATTACTCAAATTTAGACGCAACTCTAAACGCAAAACTGAAACACTAGGTCCATTTTCCAGACAAACTTCTCTTTCGCCCCTGAAGTTACATAGTGGTTTAAATTTGCGCTTAGAATTAAGCTTTGAAAATTGACTAAATTTGAGTAATCAAAATCTGTTACTTACTTAACTTAATGCCTTTTTGATTTATTTGACGAATTGTTTTAAACTTTAACAGGACTTTTAGTGGAATTTAAAAGGTTGTGGAGCACATTTGAATTAAAGAACATGATAATTTTACTTTAGAAGGTTGGAGTAAATTTAAATTTATTCAGTTGACTTCTTTCAAATTTATTGCACGGGCATCGCTGTGCGGGTACTGCTAGTGTTGTGCAAACCTTGAATTTAAAACGTCTAACACATATTACACTGCCCAAAGAAATCCACCATGATTTCATATTGCTGGGCCGAAGTTTTAATTTTATTTATGTTGGTCATTCTGCACGATGAATTTTCAACTGCACGTAATAAAAACAAACAACTGATCCTGACGACAGAGGATAGGCAACAAGATGATTGGCTGCGATGAGTAGCGACGAAACATCCGGCTGAGTGCCTAGACGAATAACGCAACTTCCGGGCGGAATGCCTAGGGAGTTTTCCGCCCATCTCTCGCCCTCGACACGAAACTCGCTACGCTCGCTACACCAGCTTTGGTCGACAAGTTCTCCCCTTTTCAAGCCGGGTTCACACTAGCACCGGACGGGCTAAAAACGGCCCGGAAAAACGGTGGCATCTCCTCGTTGCCATGGAGATGGTCCGGAAGAAACGGTACCGAGCACTATTCAACTAGTTGAATAATGCACGGGCCCGGGTGAAACGCAAGCTTTCATTTGGCCAATCACAGTCTAGCAGGTAAAGTTTGCTTCGGTAAGTAATGGAGGCCAATGTTTATCTCGTTTTTAAGGTAGGTAGTGCAAAAGTTGTTTCTTAATCATGTTTCGATATTAATTATTTTCAGTGAAAATTCAAACCTATAGAATATGAAGAAAAAGTTTGATCTAGTGTAATCGAATGTTCAAACTACAAGCACAATAAAATATGAAACGAATGTAAAACTTGTACATGTTTTGCCACTTGCTTTGTTAGCATTTTTATTTTCAGAATTTCGCTCTTGTTCTATATTTTAAGTCTCGGTGGTCATTTTTCAAAAAAGATATTTTTCTGAAGTACTGAGCTATTTTTTGTATCATATGGAACCTGACAGCAATTAAATATATTGTCAACACATCATCTTCAAGCTTCTCTACATCTGAATTTATATAATACCGAATATATTATATATGTATATTTTAGAAGGAAGATGGTGGAAAAATGAAAAAAAGGGAACAGTTCCCGATGGCTACTCTTTTCGATTGACTAGAGTTTCTTCTAGCTTTAGATTAGATTAGCTTTCAGGACTCCCTTAAAAGAAGACAATGGTATAAATGCATTCAGGTAAGCTGTTGTACATTTATTTACATTCGATGTAGTAAGTTTCCCATCCCGTCATATTTTGAATTTAAATGTGTTAAAATTCTAAGGATAAAAGTTCTTGCTCTTTTATAGCTTTATGAACATTGAATGTTTCTTATTATCTTTGTTTTTCACTACTTGTGATTAACAAGAAGTAAGGTTGGAGAGTTCCTGACTTGAGTTCAGCAATGAACTTCAAATGGTTGGTGACAAAATGTAACAAACAGAATCCTGGTAGTCAAAATAGCAAGATTTGTTTCATTTTATGAGAAAGACTGCAGTCTGTTTCTTCATTGTGAGAGAAAATCCCAAAATTTTTAAAGAAAAAAAATTTTGAATTTTTGCGAACAAAGTGTTAAGTGTTTTACCATATTTTCCGAGAGGTAATCCAAGGTACCATGTACGTGCAGTTTTTAGTTTCGCATCTTGTTTTTAAGTATTTCCCAGTGTCAAATCTGTGCAAAAACTGCTGAAAAAAATTCAACGATTTTGAGAACATTTTTTGTTTCCATAATGTTTTTCTGTAAGATGAAATCGAGAAAAAATTCATTGTCCCCCCTCCCGCTTTGGAAAATTGTGAAATGACTTGACTGCATGTAATGATTTTACGTATGTATGACAAAATTTGTTGAAGTTGTTTGTTAAGAAATTTGATAACAACTAAATTCTTTCACTGAATTTCCTTTTTATGTCGTAATGAGTGAGCGCATATTACATGTGCATGTTGTCAAATTATGAGAGGATATCGGCAAAAAAAAAGGCAGATTTGATAGTGCAACTTTTTCTCGTCTATCACAAGATTTTCTGTTTTTTTCTTTGGTGGCAGGAATTTATTAGCAAAAAAAAAAAAAGAATTATGTCCCACAACTTGTGAACTAATATTTAAAATGGACATAATTAAAAATTTACTTAATACTTTTAATAGTATAATGGAAAAAGGAATTAGATGAGGATGCCATTGCCTCAAGTAGGCAATGTGTCAAATGCATAGTTAAGAAAAAAAGTGGAAGGGCAGGGGTGATAAGGCTAGTTTTAGCTCTTTTTTATTGTCAAAAAAGGAAAGTATCTGGGTTTCGAAGGAGGATAGTTTCCTAAATCCCCTCTACCCCTAGATTTGATCCCTGACAGTAAATGTCAAAAAAAAAAAAAAAAAAGTATTTCTTTAGAAAGTTGTTTTTTTTTTTTTTCAATTTAAATTTCAGCACATGAATAACAAATTAAAATTCTTTTATAAGAGGGTACAGAATGTGTTATCTGAAACTCTCTTAAACTCTAGGGGGAAAACTTGATCTGTTGTATATTGTCTACATATGTGTGATGAGTTGAAGATAAAATTCTTCTTCCGTGAATTCTTTTCGGGGCCCCCAGAGTCCTGGAGGCCCTTAGCATTTGCGACATGCTAAATCTGCCACTGTCTGATCTCCCATCGAGTGACTTCAGTCTATTTCTAACTTTGAAGAAGAATCTCGGGGGAAGGCGAGTGTTGCAGTCAAACAAATTCAGAGAGAGAGGTCAATGCAATGCTGATGTCAAACAAGCTGTGAAATATTTCTTCCGCATGCGAATAGTTGAGTTTTTCCTGGATTGCTCTGCGAAGCTTGTCAAGCAGTATGACAGATGCATCAATATCTTTTGTACTTATATATAAAAATAAAGTTATGTTTTATCTATGACTCTCATTCTATTTTTTAACTTTCAGACATAACTCTGAGTACAATCAACAGGAGAAACATATTTTCCCGACTTACTTTTGTACGAAAGCACTTTTTAGGGTTTTGGTTGCGGGGTCAGTGTTAAGCCTACAATGTTTGTTTTTCTCACTAATTCCCAAATTACATTTATTAACCTAAACATATGAAGCATTTTCATTCATTGTTAGTTGTTGAAAGCACTGAGCAGAAATTTCTGCAATAAAAAAGATTGTTTTTTGGCATGAAAGTGTATCGATTATTTTGTGCAGTTTGTACTGCAACAGCATAGATTTTATCATTTGCAATAAAGCTGCTTTTAACAGTCGAGTCTCAATAGCTCGAAGCCCTCAAGAGCCGTCTAAAAGCTTTGAGGTATAGGAAGTTCCCGCAGCCTTCTCGAATGTTTAGGACCCCCCCCCCCCCAAAAAAATGGAAATAAAGGAATGTTCAAGTTATCAAGACTGAACTGCATACAATTAGGTCAAAACTATACAATATAAGTCAATTGTTCGTAAAATCAAAATACTTTGCTTGGAAGAAAATTTATTATTGTTAAATCTTGCTATCTGGAGTAGTTTTCAGTAATAAATCAAATTTATATTTTATCAGAAATTAATTTTGCTATAAACTCAAATACATTTTAAAGTGGGTCAAGTGAAACTACTGTATCAAAAATCTTCATGAGTAAAGCTTGACTATTTATTTTTGAAACCACTCTCTGTTAAAAAAAAAAAGCATTCTCTTATTCTTTAATTTCACTTTGGAGATCATCGTACCATTGGTTTTGAATCATTTACGGAAATAATTTGACGTAATTTTTGCTATTTATTTTACTGAGTCAAATGCTTGTTCTATTTGCTTGCTCTTATTAATCCTGAAATTTAAATCGTTTAATATATCTTCGGAAATGTAGAAATATTGCCATGTGTAAAACCCCATTAAGCTGCAGTTTTTTGCATTAATACGAATATCATAAAAATATCATTAGTTCATGTTAGCTACAAATTGATAACGCTGTCTGCTTAAGAAGTTGATGTATAAATACAGCACCGATAGGCCGACAGTAAGCGATTTGATTGGTTACAGCCCGTGACAGATTTTCTGCAGTGTGAATTGACAACCGTTTTTCCCGGCCCGGGTGACTTCACTCCGTGTCCGGGCCGTTTTCCGTCCGTCCGGGGCTAGTGTGAACCGGGGCCGTCGTGACTCTCTCCTCTACTCTACTCTCTTTCTCCCCGGGCCTAACACTGTGAGATTGGGGGAGCTCGTGACGTCATTCATTGAGTCGAAAGATTGGAGCGTCTTACAAGACAAATCGGACATTCGCATTGTTGATGGGTGCTTGTAAAATTTTTTTTTCTTGATGTTATTCATCAGGGACGTATCTAAATGGGGGCGGAAGGGACTAGTGTCCCGGGGGCCAGATTATACGGACGCTACACTAACGAACTATTGAACAAATTTGTATTTTTCTCCAGAAAAAAGTGGGGAATTAAGTCAACTTCTGTGAAGTAAAAAGAAAAAAGACTAACCAAATGCAGAAATAAAGATGGGTGGGAAGAATGGACACGTAAAGGAAAAGGGGGAAGGGGCGTAGTAAATGGTGGGAATGTATTTTGACCAATACTTGCTGTATATCTTACCTAATCATCCCACTAGAAGAAGGATTCTGCGAACAAAGCCCCTTGAAAGCAGCATTAAAAAGCGATGCATTTACTTAAATAGCATCTTCCTGCCATAAAACCATTATAAAATTTTAAAATGATGTCTTCTTCAGCTTTCAATGAGGAGAGTGACGGATTATTTCTCCTGCTGGGTTAAAAAAATATTGTTAGGGCTTTCAAGGCAGTCAAAGTCCCAATTTTTCACTATCCTTAGCTTATCACAATGCAACAAATTCATTCCCACCATAGGCGGCTCATCCAGGGTGACAAGGGGGCGATTGCCCCTCACTTTTCGCGGTAAAAAAGTATTGATCGAGTGAAAAAAAAATTTTACATAGTAGATAGATTAATTTCACCAAAATAAAGCGGAAAATTCCAAAAATAGGACTTGTTTCATGTTATTTCGTAAGACTGGATAAAAATCAACCTCCCTGGTTGATTTTTAAGGCCATATTCTGCATTTTTTAGAAGTCAATTAATCAGCAATGATAAAATCCAATATTATAGCCAGAGCGATTTTAGAGTTTTTAGATAAAGTGAATGTGCTTCATTTATTGACCAACCGACACTGAGCTGTATCTAGTGATCCCTTTGACTTAGAAAGCTATTTCTTGTTGTAACAGACTCCATTTAAGTCAAATAACATTCCCAATACAGTTAGAAAATTCTCCTATAACGAGAACTTGTTTTATGAGCGATTTTAGAGATTTTAGATAAAGTGAATGTGCTTCATTTAACTCCCAACGCACACTGAGCTGTATCTAGTGATCCCTTTGACTTAGAAAGCTATTTCTTGTTGTAACAGGCTCCATTTAAGTTAAATAACATTCCCAATACAGTTAGAAAATTCTCCTATAACGAGAACTTGTTTTATGAGCGATTTTAGAGTTTTTAGATAAAGTGAATGTGCTTCATTTAACTCCCAACCGACACTGAGCTGTATCTAGTGATCCCTTTGACTTAGAAAGCTATTTCTTGTTGTAAAAGGCTCCATTTAAGTCAAATAACATTCCCAATACAGTTAGAAAATTCTCCTATAACGAGAACTTGTTTTATGAGCGATTTTAGAGTTTTTAGATAAAGTGAATGTGCTTCATTTAACTCCCAACGCACACTGAGCTGTATCTAGTGATCCCTTTGACTTAGAAAGCTATTTCTTGTTGTAACAGGCTCCATTTAAGTCAAATAACATTCCCAATACAGTTAGAAAATTCTCCTATAACGAGAACTTGTTTTATGAGCGATTTTAGAGTTTTTAGATAAAGTGAATGTGCTTCATTTAACTCCCAACGCACACTGAGCTGTATCTAGTGATCCCTTTGACTTAGAAAGCTATTTCTTGTTGTAACAGGCTCCATTTAAGTTAAATAACATTCCCAATACAGTTAGAAAATTCTCCTATAACGAGAACTTGTTTTATGAGCGATTTTAGAGTTTTTAGATAAAGTGAATGTGCTTCATTTAACTCCCAACCGACACTGAGCTGTATCTAGTGATCCCTTTGACTTAGAAAGCTATTTCTTGTTGTAAAAGGCTCCATTTAAGTCAAATAACATTCCCAATACAGTTAGAAAATTCTCCTATAACGAGAACTTGTTTTATGAGCGATTTTAGAGTTTTTAGATAAAGTGAATGTGCTTCATTTAACTCCCAACCGACACTGAGCTGTATCTAGTGATCCCTTTGACTTAGAAAGCTATTTCTTGTTGTAAAAGACTCCATTTAAGTCAAATAACATTCCCAATACAGTTAGAAAATTCTCCTATAACGAGAACTTGTTTTATGAGCGATTTTAGAGTTTTTAGATAAAGTGAATGTGCTTCATTTAACTCCCAACGCACACTGAGCTGTATCTAGTGATCCCTTTGACTTAGAAAGCTATTTCTTGTTGTAACAGGCTCCATTTAAGTTAAATAACATTCCCAATACAGTTAGAAAATTCTCCTATAACGAGAACTTGTTTTATGAGCGATTTTAGAGTTTTTAGATAAAGTGAATGTGCTTCATTTAACTCCCAACCGACACTGAGCTGTATCTAGTGATCCCTTTGACTTAGAAAGCTATTTCTTGTTGTAAAAGGCTCCATTTAAGTCAAATAACATTCCCAATACAGTTAGAAAATTCTCCTATAACGAGAACTTGTTTTATGAGCGATTTTAGAGTTTTTAGATAAAGTGAATGTGCTTCATTTAACTCCCAACGCACACTGAGCTGTATCTAGTGATCCCTTTGACTTAGAAAGCTATTTCTTGTTGTAACAGGCTCCATTTAAGTCAAATAACATTCCCAATACAGTTAGAAAATTCTCCTATAACGAGAACTTGTTTTATGAGCGATTTTAGAGTTTTTAGATAAAGTGAATGTGCTTCATTTAACTCCCAACCGACACTGAGCTGTATCTAGTGATCCCTTTGACTTAGAAAGCTATTTCTTGTTGTAACAGACTCCATTTAAGTCAAATAACATTCCCAATACAGTTAGAAAATTCTCCTATAACGAGAACTTGTTTTATGAGCGATTTTAGAGTTTTTA